>LPNX010274830.1:0-12621 GCA_001517045.1 Pseudotsuga menziesii | reverse complement strand
ATTGGAGTTAAGATCTGTTATTTAGTTTGTGATTTGTGCAGTAATTAATGGCTATTCGTATGAGGAAGTCTGAGCAATATGGATGAGATTCTATTTTTGGTATATGGTGCCGTCATCTTCGTGGTAAGGTTTCTTTCTTAAATTATTCACTGATTTTATGTATATACCAATAGTTTGTTATTTTATTTTGGAAATGATAGGTACGTTTTAGATATGATAGATACAGGATGTTTTGTTTTTTATTTCTTACTATTTTTAATATTACCATAATTGCAGCAATTTTATAGTTTATTTTTTTCTTTATAAAGTTTTATCGTGTATAACACTTCTTTGCTGATGTAGAATAGTTTTTATCTTATTTTTTTCCAATTTTATTTTCTGATTATATACTTCACAAAGTAATTTTAAGGTTTATTTTTTTTAATAATAATTTTTTTCTATTAATATCATCAACATTTTTTTTTAAAGTATCATCACTATCAAAAAAAACAATTTAATCACTATTTTATCCTCCTCGAATAAGTGAAGCGGTTTGCATACACGAAAGACCTACCTCCAGTGATGGAAATAGAACATTCGTGAAAGATTCTGATAACCTTTTCAAGGTGCAGTTCTATCGGGTATATCTCCTTTGATAGAATAGTCGGGTAGGTCATAAGCACTCGCCCGCTTTAAGTGAAAGTGGACCTGCCGCTCGACCATGTTTTTTATTTTCTTGGTATTTCTTAATACTATAGTAGTTGCATTGATTTTACAGTTTATTTTTCGTTTTATTTTGTTATTTTAGTATAATTGTTATTAAAATAATTTAATATTATTTAATGTATTTTAAAATTTTTATTTTGTTTTTTTAATATTATTTTTATTAAAAATAATTTAATATTATTTTAGATGGTTAGATGACTAGAAGATGGGGAACTTGAAGGAATTTTTTTTTCCAAAAGGTTATGTAAGATAGGTATATTAATTTATGGTTTTTTTAATTTCTTCTATATGAAGAATAAAAGAAATTGGTAGATCAAATTAAACTTGGATAACTAGATGGTAGCTAGTTTTATAGATTTTATTTTAAAAATATATTCAATTATTAGATCAAATTAAATTTGATAGATTGTTTTCTGGATGTAAGTGTTTTGTAGCCTATATTTCTTAATAGAAATTTTAAGTTTATTAAGTCTCTAGCTAGCTCTCTCTCCTATTAATAGTGTCTTTCATTTTTGTTTTGGTTTTCTTCATCAATTGATTTTTTTTTTATAACCAGAACCCAAATCTTTAGTTAACCAGTCACCAAACATAATTACATTTGAAGAGTGATATGTTTAAAATAAAATAAAACCCTAGATAATTGCATAAGTTTTTTAAAAACACTTATCACTGACTTTTTAGTCATAATTAAATTATAATTATATATATTATTTTTAATATTAAAAAAATTAATTTAATTTATTTGTTTTAATTTTAAGTGATAGATTTGAATTAAATTGAAAAGCATATGTACTTACCATTTTGGGCTAGTGAATTTAACCTTTGTGTTAGTCAATGAGGAATATCGAAATTCTAGTCAACTCCTTCCTTCCGGTTGCCGATAATTAGAATTCCACGGAAGGCAATGGAGGGCTAATTTCTGTTCTCAGGAATGAGGGAAGGAATGAGTTCTCTGGTGAATTTCCATATGAAATTGGAGACTTGAGCTTGCTGAACAACATAACATGTTCTCTGGCCGTATATGGGGCTATCATGGAAGTAAACCTTGCTGGAAATACACTGCCCTGCGGGCCTCTCACGGAAATAAACCTTGCTTGAAATACACTTAACGGTTCTATTCCTGCATTATTGGGATCCATACAAGTCCTCAATTCTCTGAACCTTTTCAAAAATCAGCTGAGTGGTCAGATTCCAAACAACCTTTCTCCATTGAAGGTCAATCTGCTTGGCAATTAGTTGACAGGGCTGGAAGGAAACCATATCTTTTCTGGAAACACTGAGCTGTAGGGAAACTGATTAAAACACTGCCAAAATGTCCACATGGAGGAATCATGATTTCTGAGAATCTGCATGTCCCAGAAATTTAACCTGTTATTTATGGATTTGAAATGAAATTATTTTATCGAATTAAAGCATAGTTCTTTTTGGATTTGAAATTATTTTATCGGATTAAATCATGCATTTATTTTTTTAGTGCAGACTTCTTTTAAATTCAAACTTATATGAATCTGCTTGATAATAATATTTAGTTTTTTCTGTTGAAAAAAAATGATATTTAGTTTGTTTATATATATATAGTAATTGTATTTTATTTATCTATATGAATTTTTATAATAATATTTAAACTGTCCATTTTTTTTTAATGATTGTAAGTTTAGTGTAGTTATATTTTTTAATTTATTTTTTTTGTCAATTTTAAATTTGCACAATTTTTAATTTTTATTGAACATTTTCAAAATTTCAAAATTTTCTATTACTACTTGAAAAATGGGCACTTAAATTTTGTTTGAGTACTTAATTTATTTGTGTGTAGAATTTTATGACATGTTTGATGTAAATTTTCTAGTAATTAGTATTATGACGTATTTTTTTTCAATTTTATATTAGTCAATAATTTTGAGTTGGTGTTGAAATATTTTAAAGTTTCAATTAATAATTGAAAGTTTTCCCTTTTTAGGTGTTGAAATAGTTTAAAGTTTTGTTAGATTACAAACTTTTATGCTATTTACATTTAATGATGATAAATTGTATTTTCAATGTTTTCTCATGTTTAATGCTATTTTTGTTATTGTATATATAATTGGAATATTTAAGTGGGAATAAGCTTGTAGAAAGCATTTTTTATGAATATTAAAGTGTATACATTTTTTATTCTATTTGCATTAATATGTTGACCATAGGGTTTCTATTGAAAGTCTTGTGTAGAGTGTTTTCAAAGGACCATTTTGGGAAATTGCCTGGAAACAATTTCCTAACTCGGTATCTTGACACATGTGCCTTTGTTGTAGCTGGAAACTAGGACGCCATTGCGCTAGTAATAGGTGGAGGGAGGCAACTCCCTGAGAAGCCCTCCTAGTACGCCCCAAGCTGGGTGGTCGACCATGTATACAGAAGGTTTTTAAAGTGGTCTAACGAGGGACCCCCCTTTGTTAACACTCTATTCATGCAACCTAGGAGTTAGGATCTCTTTCCTTAGAAATTATAACTTCAACCCATATCACACTTGACTCTTCTAAACCTTAGTTACTTTAGCCACTATATCATCCATCCCATATAATTTCTAACTACTAAATTTTAGAACATAGAATTTATAAATCCTATAGATTTTAACATTGAGAAGTCACAAAACCTTGTAAATTATATAACACAAAAATCAAATTATCTTAACTACTTTAAACCCTAATCTCCCAAAAACCATAACCCCAAATCTCTATCCCTCTCTAAACTGCTAACCCCCAATTTGTCTTTTCCTCCGTAAACTCCTAACCTCCAATCTCTCTCCCTCTCTCTCTCTCTCTCTCTCCCTAAACCACTAACCCCTAACTCCTAAACCACTAAATCCTAACATTTAGTAGTCACAAAACCTATTAAAATTATATAACACAAAAATCAAATTATCTTAACTACTTTAACCCCGAATCTCTCTACAACCACAACCTGAAATTTCTATCTCTCTCTAAACCAATAAACCCCACTCTCTCTTTTCCTCTGTAAACTCATAAACTCTAATCTCTCTCTCTCTCTCTCTAAACCACTAACTACCAATATCTCTCTTTTTATTTCCCTCTCTTTAAGCCCATAATCCCCAATATTTCTCTCTCTAAACCCCTAACTTGTAATATCTTTCAATATCTCTCTCTCTCTCTCTCTCTCTCTCTCTCTCTCAAAACACATAGACTCCAATCTCTCTCTTTATATCTCTCTCTCTTTCTATCCCCCCCCTCTCTCTCTCAAAACCCATAACGCACCAAATATTTCTCCCTCTTCAAACCTCTAAACCCCAATCTCTCTCTCTCTCTCTCTCTCTCTCTCAACCCTTAACCTCCATACTCTCTCTCTAAACCTATGAACCTCACTCTCTCTATCTATAAAACTCTAACCCACACACTCTCTCTCTAAACCACTAAATCACAATATCTTTCTACATATAAACACCTAATCCCCAATTTGTCTCTCCCTTTTGGAACCCTATCCACCAATATTACACACTCTCTCTCTAAAGCTATAACCCTAAATCTCTCTCTCTCTCTCTCTCTCTCTCTCTCTCTCTCAACCCATAACCACCAATTTCTCTCCCTTTCTATCTCTCTCTATGAACTCCTAACCCCCAATATGTCTCCATAAACCCTTAACCTTGTCTTCTTTTTCTCTCTTTCAATTCATAACATTTAATCTGTATATATATATATATATATATATATATATATTTCTCTCTCTAAAACCCTAAACTCCAATCTCTCTTTCTAAACCCCTAATCTCCAATCTCTCTCTTTATAGCCCTCTCTCTTTGTCTCTCACTAAACCCCAAACCCCCCCACTCTCTCTCTCTCTCTCTCTAAACCTCTACCCTCTAATATCTCTCTCTTAATCACTCTCTCTCTATCTCTCTCTAAGCACCTAACCCTAAATCTCTCTCTTTAAAACCCTAACCCCCTGTATCTCTCTCTCTAAACCCCTAAACCACAATCACTCTTTCTCTCTCTAAACCCATGGCCCCAATCTATCTCTCTCTCTAAACCCCTAACCTCACATTTCTTTGTCTCCCTCTCTCACTCTCTCTAAACCCCTAACACCCAATCTATCTCTCCCTCCCTCCATATCTCTCTCTAATCCCCTAACTCCCAATCTATATCTATTTCTCTCTAAATGCCTAACATCCTCTCTCTCTCTCTCTAAATCCCTAACCTCACATTTCCTCATCTCCCTTTCTCCCTCTCTCTAAACTTGTCAAACACGGTCTCTCTTTACCTCCATCTCTCTCTCTAAACTCCTAACCCCCAATCTATATCTATTTCTCTCTAAAATCCTAACCCCCAATCTATATCTATTTCTCTCTAAACTCCTAACATACAATCTCTCTATATTTATCTCTCTCTCTAAACTGTTATCCCCCAATCTCTGTGTTTCTATTTCTCTCTCTCTCTCTAAACCCCTAACCCTCAATGTCACTCTCTTTCTAAACACCTAATCACCAATATCTTTCTCTATCTCTCTAATATCCTAACCCCCAATTTTCCTTTCTCTCTCTGTATACCCATAACACCCAATCCTTCTCTCTCTCTCTCTCTCTCTCTCTCTCTCTCTCTCTCTATAAACCCCAAACCTTCAATCTCTCTCTCTCTTGGACCATTATTTCTGTTAACACATAACAACTAATCTCTCTCTAAACCCATAACCACCAATGTCTCTCTCTACAAATGCCTAATATTCAATCTCTCTCTCTCTACATATTTCTCTCCCTCACTCTCTCTGGGTCCACCCCAATCCCTAATCTATGCCTTTCTATTTCTCTCTACCTAAAACCCTAACCCCAAATATCTCTCTCTCTCTCTCTCTAAATCCCTAACCCCAATTATATTTATCTCTCCAAACCCCTAACCCACTAACTCTCTCTCTCTCTCTAAACACCTAACCTTCAGTATCTCTCTGTCTTTTTTCTCTCTCTGAACCCTAAAGCCAATATCTCTCTCTTTCACTTTATCACTCTCTCTAGAACCCTAACCCACAATTTCACTCTCACTCTCTCTTTCTCTATTTATCTATCTAAGCACCTCACCCCTGATCTCTCTATTTATCTATCTATCTATCTATCTATCTATCTTAACCCCTAACCCATAAAACAAAATATATCCCTCTCTCTAAACCCCTAGCCTCTAATATCTCTCTCTAAACCACTAACCCCAATTATATCTCTCTAAACCCCTAACATACATTCTCTCTTGATCTCTCTAAATCCCTAGCCTTCAATCTCTCTCTCTCTAAACCCTTAACCTTGAATCTCTCTCTCTTTAAAACCCTAACCCATAATCTCTCTCTCTCTCTCTCTCTCTCTCTCTCTCTCTCTCTGTCACAAAAATCTTAACCCATAATCTATTTTCTCTAATCCGCTAAGTTGCAATCTCTTTCTCTCTCTCTAAATATCTATCTAAGCCCCTAACCCATAATCTTTATCCCTCTAAAAACACCTAACCCATAATATCTCTCTCTCTAAACCTCTAGCCCCTATTCTCTCTCTCTTTCTAAAACTCCCATCCTTCAATCTATCTCTCTCTCAAAAACCCTAACCCTAATCTCTCTCTCTATGTCTTTAAACACCTAACAAAAACTATTTTGATTTCTACTTCTCTCTCTTTGAACCCCTATCCCCTATTCACTCTCTCTCTCTCTCGCTAAACACGTAACCTCCAATATCTCCCTCTCTCTCAATCAATATAAATCCTTAACCCGTAATCTCTATCTCTCTAAACCCTTAAACCTACTCTCTTTCTTTCTATTTATCTCTCTATCTAAACACATAATGTGTAATCTCTCTCTTTTTAAACCCTTTAGGTTCAATACCCCCCTCTCTCTCTAAAACTCCATTCCATAATCTCTCTATTTCTCTAAATACTTAACCCCCATTCTATATATCTATATAAAACCATAACCCATATTCTCTCAATAAATTCCTAACCCCCAATATCTTTCTCTCTCTCTCTAAATGCATAACCCTAATATATGTCGGTCTCTAAAACCCTACTCTTGTCTCTCTCTAAACCCCTAAACTTCAATCTATCTCCCTCTCTCTCTAAACTACTCACCCCAATCTCTTTATCCCTCTCTCTAGGACCCTTATCCCCAATATCTCTCTTTAAGCCCCTAATCCCCAATATCTCTCCCTCCTCTCTCTCTCTAAACCCCTAACCCACTATCTCTCTCTAAACCCCTAACCCCCAATCTCAATTTTCCTATCTATCTAAACCATTAACCCATGATCTCTCTTTATCTTTCTCTCCCTATCTATCTATATATCTTAACACCTAAACTATACAACCCAATTTATCCCTCTCTAAACCCCTAACCAACAATATCTCTCTAAAACCCGTAAACTTGAATCTCTCTCTCTCTCTCTCTCTCTCTCTCTCTCTCTCTCTCTCTCTCTCTCTCTCTCTCTCTCTCTCTCTCTCTCTCTCTCAACCCCTAACTTGCAATCTCTCTCTCTCTCTCTCTCTCTCTCTCTCTCTAAATATCTATCTAAGCCCCTAACCCATAATGTCTATCCCTCTCAAAATCCCTAACCCATAATCTCTCTCTCTCTCTCTTTAAGCCTCTAACCCCCAATCTCTCTCTCTATCTCTCTAAACCCATTTCCCACAATCTCTCTCTCCATGTCTTTAAACACCTAACCTACAATCTCTCTGTCTCTCAATATAAACCCTTAACTGGTAGTCTCTTTCTGTCTCTCTCTCCAACCTACTCCCTTTATTTCTATTTATAGCTCACTCTAAACACCTAATGCATATATTTCTCTTTATAACCACTTAAGCTCCAACCCCTCCCTCTCTCTCTAAAACCCCATTCTATAATCTCTCACTTTCTCTAAATAGCTAACCCGCAATATATCTATCTATCTAAACCCTAACCCATGTTCTCTCTCTAAACACATAACCCCTAATCTCTTTCTCTATCTAAATCCATAACCCTTAATCTCTGCTGCTCTCTAAAACCCTAATATGTGTCTCTCTCTAAACCCGTAACCTCCAATCTGTGTGTGTGTGTGTGTGTGTGTAAACTACTCACCCCCAATCTCTATATCCCTTTCTCTCTTTAAAACACTAATGCCTAATCTCTTTATCTATCTTTCTCTATAAAACCCTATCCCCAATCTCTCTCTATAAGCCCCTAATACACACACTCTCTCTCCTCTATCTCTAAGACCCTAACCCACTATCTCTATCTTTCTCTCTCTCTCTAAGCCACTAACCCCCAATCTCTCTTTCTCTCTCTCTCTAAACCCTTAACCCAAAAGCTCTCTTTCTCTCTCTCTCTAACCCCTAAACCATATTCTCTCTCCATATTTCTCTTTCTATAAACCCCTAGCCACCTATATCTCTTTTTCTCTCTCTCTAAACTCCTAACCTCCAACCTATGCGTTTTAGTTCTCTCTCCCTCTAAGCCCCTAACCGTAATCTATATTTCTCTCTCTATCTCTTCAAAATATTAATCCCAAATACATCTCTCTCTCTCTCTCTCTCAATAAACCTATATTCCCATATTTGTCTCTTTCTCTAAACCCCTAACCCCCAATCCTTCTCTCTCTCTCTCAACCGCTAAACCCAATCTCACATTTGTATCTCTAAACCCCTAACATCTGTTCTCTCTTACCCTCTCTAAATCCCTAACCCCAACCTCTCTCTCCCTCTAAACCCATAACTTTGAATCTCTCTCTCTCTCTAAACCCCTAATTCTTATTATGTATTTATATTTCTCTCTCTAAACCCCTACGCCCCAATATCTCTATTTCTCTCTAAACATCTAACATTGAATCTCTCTATCTCTCACTCTTTCACACAAAACCCTTAACCCCCTATCTCTCTCTCTTTCTCTCTCTCTCACACACACACAAAATCCATAACCCCCAATATCCCCCTCCTCTCTCTCTCTCTCACTCTCTCCCTAAACCCTTAGCACCCAATGTACTTCCCTCTCTCTCTCTAAACCCCTAACCTCCAATATTTTTGTCTCTCTAAGCCTCTAACTCCCAATCTATCTCTCTTCAAAACCGCAACCTTAAATCTCTCTCCATCTCTCTCTCTCTCTCTCTCTCTCTCTCTCTCTCTCTCTCTCTCTACTTATCTATCTATCTAGAACCATAATCCTGAATCTATGTCTATATATCTAAAGCTCTATGTCTTAAACCCAGATATATATCTCTCTCAACCACTGACCTCCAATCTTTGTCCCTCTCTAAACCCTTAACCCCCAATCTCTCTCTCTCTCTCTAAACCCCTAGTGTCTCATCTTTCTCTCTTTTTCTCTCTAAACCCCTAACCCTTAACCTCTATATAAGTATCTCTAAACACCTAACCTCGATTCTCTTTCTCTTTATAAACCCCTAACCTTGATTCTCTCTATTTCTATTTCTCTCTCTATTAACCCCTAAACTTGAATCTCTCTCTCTCTCTCTCTCTCTCTCTCTCTCTCTAAAATCTTAACCTATTTCTCTAAACCTATAACCCCGACTCTATCTCTCTCTATATAAACATCTAGTCCTAAATCCATCTCTCCCTTTTGGAACCCCCAACAACCAATATTACTCTCTCTCTCTCCTAAGATCTAACCCTGAATCTCTCTCTCTCTCTCTTTAAAAACCCTAACCTCCAATCTCTCTCTCTCTCTAAACTCCTAACCACCAATTTCTCTCACTTTTTGTCTCTCTCTATAAACCCCTAACCCCCAATCTTTCAATGCCTAACCCTTAATCTCTCTCTATATATCTCTCTTTCCTCTCTCTCTAAATCCCTAAACCAAAATATTTCTCTTTAAACTCCTAACCCCAAATCCCTCTCCTTTTATTTGCATCCCTCTCTAAACCCCTAATCTCCAATCTCTCTCTTTATATCTCTCTAAACCCCTAACCCCCAATATGTATCTCTCTCTAAACCCCTAACCCTGACTCTCTCTCTCTCTCTCTCTCTAAGACCCTAAACAACAATCTCTCTCTATATATACACATCTAGTCCTAAATCTGTCTCTCCCTTTTGGAACCCCCAACAACCAATATTACTCCCTCTCTCTCTCCTAAGATCTAACCCTGAATCTCTTTCTCTCTCTTTAAAAACCCTAACCTCCAATCTCTCTCTCTCTCTAAACTCCTAACCACCAATTTCTCTCGCTTTTTGTCTCTCTCTATAAACCCCTAACCCCCAATCTTTCAATGCCTAACCCTTAATCTCTCTCTATATATCTCTCTTTCCTCTCTCTCTAAATCCCTAAACCAAAATATTTCTCTTTAAACTCCTAACCCCAAATCCCTCTCCTTTTATTTGCATCCCTCTCTAAACCCCTAATCTCCAATCTCTCTCTTTATATCTCTCTAAACCCCTAACCCCCAATATGTATCTCTCTCTAAACCCCTAACCCTGACTCTCTCTCTCTCTCTCTCTCTAAGACCCTAAACAACAATCTCTCTCTATATATACACATCTAGTCCTAAATCTGTCTCTCCCTTTTGGAACCCCCAACAACCAATATTACTCCCTCTCTCTCTCCTAAGATCTAACCCTGAATCTCTTTCTCTCTCTTTAAAAACCCTAACCTCCAATCTCTCTCTCTCTCTAAACTCCTAACCACCAATTTCTCTCGCTTTTTGTCTCTCTCTATAAACCCCTAACCCCCAATCTTTCAATGCCTAACCCTTAATCTCTCTCTATATATCTCTCTTTCCTCTCTCTCTAAATCCCTAAACCAAAATATTTCTCTTTAAACTCCTAACCCCAAATCCCTCTCCTTTTATTTGCATCCCTCTCTAAACCCCTAATCTCCAATCTCTCTCTTTGTATCTCTCTAAACCCCTAACCTCCAATCTGTATCTCTCTCTAAACCCCTAACCCCCAATATCTCTCTCTCTAAACCCCTAACCCCCTATATCTTTCTCTCTAACCCCCTAACTCATAATCCCTCTTTCTCTCTCTAAACCCATGGCCCCAATCTATCTCTCTCTCTAAACACCTAAACTCACATTTCCATGTCTCCCTCTCTCCAAACCCCTAACACCCAATCTCTCTTTCCCTGTCTCTCTCTCAAAACCCCTAATCCCCAATTTATATCTATTTCTCTCCAAATGCCTAACATCCAATCTCTCTCTCTCTCTCTCAACTGCTAACCCCCAATCTCCATGTTTCTATTTCTCTCTCTATATAAACCCCTAATCTTCTCTCTTTTTGTCTCTCTTTCTCTCTCTCACACACACATTAAACATCTAATCACCAATATCCTTTGCTATTTCTCTAATCTTCTAGCCCCCAATTTGTCTCTCTCTCTCTTTATTCCCATAACACCCACTCTTTCTCTCTTTCTCTAAATGCAAAACCTACAATCTCTCTCTCTCTCTCTCTCTCTCTCTCTCTCTCTCTCTCTCTCTCTCTCTCTCTCTCTTGGACCACTATTTCTATCAACACATAACCACTAGGATCTCTCTAAATCCATAACCCCTAATATCTCTCTCTATAAATGCTTAATCTTCAATCTCTCTCTGTATATATATATATATATCTTTCTCCCTCACTCTCTCTAGGTAAACCCCCAAACCCCAATATGTGTCTTTCTATTTCTATCTCTCTCTCTCTCTCTTTCTATCTATATCTCTCTCCAAACCCTGAAACCCCAATCTCTTTCTCTCTCTTTCACTCTCTCTCTCTAAACCCCTACCTGCCTAGATCTCTCTATCTCTATCTCTCTAAAGAGCTAACCTTCAATATCTCTCTCTCTCTCTCTCTCTCTCTCTCTAAACCACTAACCTAGTATCTATATCTTTCATTTTATGACTCTCTCTAGACCCCTAACCCCCAATTTCACTCTCTCTCTTTCTATATCTATCTACCTACCTATCTATTTATTTATATAAACATGTAAGCCCCAATCTCCCTCTATCTCTATCCTAACACATAAAACACAATCTATCCTTCTGTCTAAACCGCTAACCCCAACTATCTCTCTCTAAACCCTTACCTTCAATCTCTTTCTCTCTCTCTCTCTCTCTCTCTCTCTCTCTCTCTCTCTCTCTCTCTCTCTCCGTTTCTTTAAACAACTAACCAAAAGTATCTCTCTTTCTACTTCTCTCTCTCTCTGAACCCCTATCCCCCATTCATTATCTCTCGCTAAACACAAAACCCCTAACCGGTAATATCTCTCTCTCTCTCTCAACCGTTAAACCTAATCTCTTTCTTTCTATTTATCTCTCTCTAAACACCTAATGTGTAATCTATCTCTTTTGAAACCCTTAAGCTCTGATCTCTCCCTCTATCTCTCTAAAAACCTATTCCCTAATCTCTCTCTTTTTCTAAATACTTAACCCCAAATCTATCTACCTATCTAAAACCTTAACCCCCCATTATCTCCCTAAATTCCTAACTCCCAATCTCTTTCTCTCTTTCTAAACACATAACCCCTAATCTATGTCCCTCTAAAACTCTAATCTCTCACTCTCAAAACCCCTAACCTCTAATCTCTCTTTTTCTCTAAACTACTCGCCCCAATCTCTCTCCCTCTCTCTCTCTCTCTCTCTCTCTCTAAATACCTAACCAACTATCTCTTTATTTCTCTCTCTCTCTCTAAGCCCCTAACCCCCTATCTCTGTTTCTCTCCCTCTAAACATTTAACCCCCGATCTCTCTCTCTATCTATCTATCTATCTATCCTAACCCCTAACCCATAAAACCCAATCTATCCCTCTCTCTAAACCCTAAACCCTAAAACTCCAATATGTCTCTTTAAGCCCCTAACCCCAATTACTTCTCTCTAAACCCCTAAACATCAATCTCTCTTTCTCTCTAAACTCGGAACCTTCAATCTCTCTCTCTAAACTCCTAACCTTCAATCTCTTTCTCTCTAAACTCGAAACCTTCAATCTCTCTCTCTAAACTCCTAACCTTCAATC
>LPNX010274829.1:589797-655949 GCA_001517045.1 Pseudotsuga menziesii | reverse complement strand
AAAATTAATAAATATTATTTTATTATTTTAACTATTATTTTATTAATTCATTTTAGGAGGCCCATTTTGAGTTGAAATTTCCTCTAATGGATGATGATGATGATGATGATGTTGATGATGATGATGATTATGATGATGATGATGATGGATGAATTTTTAGTCTGGAAACCCTCCCACACCCTCAATGCATGTGTCTAGTTTAACAATGCCAAATTTCACACCATCCTGGCACATACATAAAAAATTTCATCGTTGGCCCGACGTAGCAAATTAATTAATCTATAGGTATGGTTTTTGTTGCTCAATTTGTTAGTGACGAACATGTTTGACAATGAAGATGATGATGAATTAGTTTCTGAATATTATGATGATGAGGATGAGGATGATGACAATGACGACGATGATGATGATGATGATGACGACGATGATGAAGACGATGATGTTGACGATGTTGATGATGATGTTGATGATGATGTTGATGATGTTGATGTTGATGATGATGATGACGAAGACGACGACGATGACGATGATGATGATGATGGTGATGACCATGTTGATATCATGATGATGATGTTGATGTTGTTGATGTTGATGATGATGATGATGTTGTTGTTGTTGATGATGATGCTGATGTTGATGATGTTAATGACGATGAAGACGATGACGACGACGACAATGATGATGATGATGATGACGATGATGCAGATGACGATGATGATGATGATGATGATATGAAGTAATTAATTTGATCTAGATTTATGTTTAATTTTAACAATAACTTTAATGATGATGTTGATGATTATGTTTAGGTTTATGATGTTGATGATGATGTTGATGATTATGATGATGATGACGACGACGATGATGATGATGATCATGATCATGATGATGAGGATGATGATGGTGGTGGTGGTGGTGGTGGTGGTGATCACCATGTTCATCTCATATGAAATGATGAAGATGATGATCATGATCATGATCATGATTACGATGATGATGATGAGGATGATGATCATGGTGATGATGATGATGAAGATGTTGATCACCATGTTCATCTCATATGATCATGATCATGATCATGACAATGATGATGATGATATGACCATGTTGATATCATATGAACTGATGAAGATGTCGATGATGATGATGATGATGATGATGATGATGATGATGATGATGATGACATTGATGATGTTGTTGATGACAATGATGATGTTGATGATGATGTTGATGATGATGAGGAGGAGGAGGAGGAGGATGTTGATTTTGATGATGATGATGTTGATGATGATGATGATGATGTTGATGATGATGTTGTTGATGATGATGATAATGTTTTTGTTAATGATGATGATGATGATGATGATGATGATGATGATGCAGATGATGATGACGATTATGATGATGATGATATAAAGTAATTAATTTGATCTAGGTTTATGTTTAATTGTAAAAATAACTTTAATGATGATGTTGATGATGATGTTTAGGTTTATGATGTCGATGATGATGTTGATGATTACAATGATGATGATGATGACATTGATGATGATGATGATGATGATGACGACGATGATCATGATGATGACATTGATGATGATAATATATGACCATGTTTATATCATATGAAATGATGAAGATGCTGACGATGATGATGATGATGATGATGATGACATTCATGATGCTATTGATGATGATGATGATGTTGATGATGATGTTGATGATGATGATGATGATGATGTTGATGATGATGACGACGACAACGACGACAATGATGATGATGATGACTATGATGCAGATGACGATGACGATGATGATATGAAGTAATTAATTTGATCTAGGTTTATGTTTAATTGTAAAAATAACTTTAATGATGATGTTGATGATTACGATGGTGATGATTACGATGATGACGACAACGATGACGATGATGATGATGATGATGAATATGGTAATCACCATGTTCATCTCATATGAAATGATGAAGATGATGATGATGATGACAATGATAACGATCATGATGATGACGCTGATGATGTCATTATGACCATGTTGATATCATATGAAATGATGAATATGCTAACAATGACGCTGATGATGATGACAACGTTGATGATGTTGTTGATGACGACGATGATGTTGATGATGATGATGATGATGATGTTGATGATGATGGTGTTGATGATGATGATGAAGATGTTGATGATGATGATGTTGATGATGATGATGATGTTGTTGTTGTTGATGTTGATGATGTTGATTACAATGACGACAATGATGATGATGTTGAAGATGACAGCGTTGATAATGATGTTGATGATTACAATGATGATGTTGATGATTACGATGATGACGATGATGATGATGATGATGATGATGATGACAACGATGATGATGAATATGGTGATCACCATGTTCATATCATATGAAATGATGAAGATGATGATCATGATCATGATGATGGCGTTGATGATGTTGTTGATGACGATGATGACGATTATGAAAATGATGACGACAATGATGATGATGATGATGGATGAATTTTTAGTCTAAAAACCCTCCCACACCCTCAATGCATGTGTCTAGTCTAACCACACCAAATTTCACACCATCCCGACACATACATAAAAAATTCCATCATTGGCCCCATGTAGTACATGATGATGTTGATAATGATGATGATGATGAAGACGGTGGACTTAAGTATTGAAAAGAAAAGGACAAACAATATTAGCTGCAAATACATTGAACATCAAATTAAAATTGATAATATTTAACTTACTAGTAGGTGGAAGCGCATTGTTCACAAAAATCAATATTGTTTTCTCTACTCCTACATTTACTCTCTTGTGTATCATATGTACAAACTGTCCCACTATAAAATCTGTTGGAATCATATATCTGCAAATCCAAAATGATCATGATCTATTCAACTACAATCAAATGAATCATAGATTTATATCTTCAATTTGATGAAATTAATTAATTTTGCAAATCAAATTATATAATAATATTCAAATATTTGGATACTTATCCCAGATTATTTTAACCTCGTCTTTTCTCCTATTTGTAAATATATGATCTCATTAATGTTAGTAACTCTTTTTAAAACAAATAAGATAAAATAATATTTCTAATTAAATAGTTACCCTTCAATAGACTTCATCATATTCTTCATCCAAGTCATCATCTGTATCATCAGATCCATATTCAACATTGTAAGGATTGGCCATATCATCATCGTTATCTAAGTCATTTATGATCATCACGCCATCGTTGATATAATCTGCATGGGCATTGTCTGCTACATCATCTAATTCAATTACTTGGACATATTCTTGTGGATCATCATGATCATCTAATTCATGATGTGTATCATGTTATTCATCATCATCTTCTTCTTCTAGAGTGCCCTCTTCATTTCCTTCCTCTAGGTTATACTTTATTGGCCTTCCCCTTGTATCGTGTCTTGCAACAAATGACCAGCCTGCTTTACCTAGAACCTCCGAGTAAAATACATGTTCACATTGGCTTGGAAGAACATAGGGCTCCATTCTTGGCTCAAACAACCTTGTATTTACCATGGTAAATCCATTATCATGTTCAACAATAGTTCTATCGGGATCACGTTGATTCAATCATAACCTGTACCATTTGACAACGAACAGAACTACCTTGAAGGATTTAAATTCACACTGAATAATATCTTCCAAATACCCATAGTATTGATTTTCTTATAGTTCTATATGTATGTCACTTCTAGATGAAACATTGGTCACCTCAAAGACTGCAGATATCCCACAATATGATTTTTTCTTTGTATCATCCAATTTTTTGATGTGATATCTACAACCATTGCAGACCATAGCCTTATGGTGTTTTACCTACAACAAGCAATACACAAAAATATTACATAATGATTCAATATTTATGATTAAGTGCATGTTTATGCATCCATACATGGAAAATAACAACATGGACATCAAAATGTAATTTGCAAAAAAAAAAAAGAATTAGAGTGATTGATTAATATGCTTGCTTGCTTATCTTTTAAACCATATGCTAAATCGATTTTCCTTTGTGTAAGATTTGTATCTCTATTGTGATGTACACATTCCCATGATATTCCATGACCCGATTGTTCGCATCGTTCAATCCATACCTTCATCCAGTAAATATTTTTTGCGATGTATAAATGAATTGCATCCCACTCTCGACCAACTGCTTGACCAATAAACACTAAAATTCAAGACAGATGTAAATTTTCTGAACAAAGTATATGCTCTTAATTGATGCAATAAATTGAATATGAAATTAGAATATGTACAATATATATACATCAAATTCAACAGTCAAATGTATTATATTAATTAGCATCCCCTAGCTAATAATTACCTTTCACCTTCCTCGATCTACCTTTGCCCTTCAGGTACTCCCCTTCAAAATTGTTATTGGATTCTGGATCACAAATGCGACGTAAATTGAGATTTGACACTAAATTAGGAAGATATTCACTAACATAAAACATGTTTTGGTATACCATATATCCTTCCATCATAGATCCCTCAACACATGCTCGTTGTCTCACCAAACCCTTCATAAATTTCAAGCGCCTCTCAACCATCCACATGGACCTTGAGTGCACAGGTCCACACAATTAAATATCCTCAACTTGGTGTATGAGGTAGTGTTCTTGTGCATTGAAAAATGTTGAAGGTATATGCTTCTGCATTTCACACATGAGACGAGGAATTTTTATCCTCCAATACTTTATATCTTCTTTATGGAGTTATTTAGATGACAACCATATACAATTGACACAAACCAATAACGATATTTAACAAAAAAAACATTAAATTACATAACATGAATTAGTGCACAAAAAACAAATATAAATTATACAAAGAATTAAAGAAACACTAAGCACATGCAAATAATCGCTAGTTACCTCATGTATTTCCCAAGATTATATATAACTTGTTTGACATTGTTGTCGAAGTTGTCCATGAGAGAGAGAGGTAGAACATACTGTATCAATATACAAACCACGACATTTTTTAAACAAAGAGTAGACAAACAAAATAACAAATTTATGCAATAAAAAAATATGGACATAACAATAATAATTACCTTAATGAAGACGTGCCAATAATACGTTTTGACCCTTGCAAAATCAACTTTATTTGTTATGATATTCTTCAAGTTCGCACAAAATCCAGTGGGAAATTTAATTTTCTGCATTACTTCTTTTACAACATTACTTTGCTGCTCCGTAAACATCCATGGAATTGAGTTTATATTAATTTGGTCTCCGTTGCTATGAAATTGAATGATGTATTTCATTGCATGGTTTCCTTCTTGAATGTCTTTGCAAACTTTCACAATTTTATCTTTCTCGTTCCTTAGCTCCAATAGTTGCCATAATTTTTCAGTCACATTCTTTCCAATATGCATTGTATTAAACAGATGAGCAATTTACAGGTGCTCGTAGTAGGGAAACCTGCTGAATTGTATAGGATAAGTTTTCATTCCTCGTGGAATCCCATTAATGCCTTCATGATCATGATGGACATCATGAATATTAGTTTATAAATCAATTACAGAAATCAATTATGGCCA
Organism: Pseudotsuga menziesii; assembly: GCA_001517045.1. Lineage (NCBI taxonomy): Eukaryota > Viridiplantae > Streptophyta > Pinopsida > Pinales > Pinaceae > Pseudotsuga > Pseudotsuga menziesii. Next base: position 650,330 of record LPNX010274829.1, on the reverse strand, counting down.
CTACAGTAAACAACACAAAAAAATACATAACAATTCATATACGATGATCCATAAGTACCATCTTGACAATTTCTATTATATTGCATCTTCCAAAGGTGAGGTGTCATTCTCCGTGGTTTTAATGCAGTCTCTTGCTTCCCATTGAAAATATTTTTTTCGGTTGTTCTATACCTGTGATTCTTAGAGAGGAAGTGCCTATACTCATCAAACACCTCGTTTTTTAAGCTTTTTAAGTCACGAGATTTGATCTTAGGACCACAAACTGGACATGCCTATTTTCCCTTTGTCTAAAGACCTACAATATATAGATATGGAATATCTATGTCAATTATAATTATATATTAACTATATTAACTATTTCATATAATTAAATTCCATTAAAGTGGAACTTAAAAATACAAAACACAAAAATGGGTTAACCCTAGGGCATCGTGTATTGTCCATACAACAATTGCATGGAATTAAAATTGCCTTGGTCATATTGGTCTAGATACGTCATACATACTGATGCCATTCCATAACGTCGGTAGCTCGTCTATAAGAGGTTCGATATATACATTCATATATTTGACTTGGAACTTACTTGATTGATTTGAAGTACATATAAAATATATAATTAAGAGAAACATTAAGATGTATAAACCATGTACAAGAGTAAACAAAATATATATATATATATATATATATGACATTATGAAACAAAATATGACAAATGAGATGGTACAACTACATTAAAAATAAAACAGTTGTAGATACAATATACTTGGAATAATCATCGACAACATTATGTGCTCCATCTTTATTGACAACCATGATAACAAAAATAGGCCACACCGTGTAAATGGATCTCATCTATGCAAATGGATTAACACCATCTGCTGCCAAATAAATCCTAAGATTATGGGGTTCTTCTTTAAAGTGAGGCCACTTTTCCTCCATGTCTCTAAATGCATAACCATCTACGGGAATTTGAATAACATCATCTTGACTTATGTTCCTGGCATGGCAATCCATAAATTGTGCTATGTTATTGCACCTGAACAGTCGTTGCAAACGTGAAATTATGGGAATATAACGAATAACCTTGTGAGGCACATTTTTTGTTACTTGATCTGTTCGATATCTACTTATATAACATTCTGTACATTCTGTTGCAAATTCATAATGATTATAACATATAACATGTTCATCGGGGCATGCATGAATTGCTTCATAATGCATTCCTATCTCTTTCATGATGGAAGATAAATATCGATATGTGCGAGGTAAAATATTTGATGGTGGTAACAAAAATTCAGCTATCAAGCTACATCAAATAAAAATAAAAATAGATTTAATATAATATATAAATAATGTTAACTAAATACACTTCATCCGTATTAATTTGAATTATGAATTAACAATATAATTATTAGAGGAATAAAGATAAACTTTATCACGATCATATATATGTGATGGATTATTGTACATACCTTAACATCTGTGTTATTGATATGTTTGAAAGACCATTCATAACCTTCAAGTTCATTATCAACAATATAGAGGAGAAAATATTTGTTTTGGATCCTTCATAAAAGGGTTTGTATGCCTTCTCAAGAAGAGGTATATCGTGAACATCATCAAAGTCATCAATATTTTCATTATCATCGCCATCGTCATCATCCATTATAACATTAAATGAATCATGGATCAATGTATTTGTACCATCATCTTCAACTACGTTATTAGTATGATCATCTTCTTCAATATGATCATTCACTTGTTCTCCATTAAGCATAGGTGCTACATGTTCCTTTGGTACTTGTTCTGAAAGAAATTCCTCTAGACAATATGACGTAGGATGTCTTTCCTTTATAAATACATGAATACATCAATAGATATAAGTTAATATAGGAAATAGTAAAATAATAGATACATTTACCAAAGAAAAAAAACAAAAAACTTTATAATGCTAAACTTACAAATGGATGATATTCATTCCCCCCCTCAACGTGTCCATGTTCCCTACAATGTTTTGTGGTTGTTGCGATCAATATTATTCTCCACTTAAAGCCTCAACATTGACTATATGGACAATAACATTTACCATCACCCCTTATTTTTCGTTGCATCCCATAGTCTAGAAAGCAATTGTCAATTTTATTCATTTGCATCAGGAATATTGCTATTTGACATTTTGTCACAAACTTCATGAATGAATACTATCAACAATCTTAAAAAATCAAGTTCCACACATCACTATTTTCACAGTCGATGGATTGTCGAAGAATAAGAAATTTCCACAAACTATCTATCGAAGAAAAAATAATTCTGCAAACCAGTCGTCAAAGAATAAAACAATTCCTCAAACCGTCCGTCGAGGAATAAATAATTTCTGCAAACTGTCTGTTGCTTCTATAGAAAACATGTCAGAATGTTTTCTAGTTTATATATTTTCAAATTCCACTGACATCGAATATCCGACAATATGAACCTAATTACCGTTGCAAATATGCATTTATACTATTGGGAAAAATATCCTGGGCTTGTTGAAATTCCAACAACCATCCCTTCACCACTCGTCACTTAACCAATGAACATCCCTTCACCACTCGTCACTTAACCAACGAACATCCCTTCACCACTCATTGCAAATCTGACGACATACCTTTCACAAATTGTCACAAATCTGACCAGCTTTCATCTCTTAACTGACAACAAGTCTCGTCGAAAAACTTACGAACATGAAAGTCGAAAAACCGACGATGCTTCAAGATGACAAAAATAAATCAGACAATTCAATTACAATGCAATATTTTAAAATATGGTTCTATTTTTTTTCAAAAAATAAATTCAATTAAATGCAATATTTTAATAAGTAAAATTAACACGAATGCTACTTATAGCTATTTTTTATAAATAAATTTTCTAATAGTTAAAAAATATTTTAATTAACAAGAGCTAGGTGGTGGCAATGTCCTCGACATTGTCAAAGGATTTATGGTCAATGTAACACCCTGGTTTTGACCCCAAGGGGGAGGGAAATGTGTTCCCCGGTTTCGACCCCATGGTATTGAATTGCATGTGATGTAAATAACGTTAATAAATCGTGGTGTGGAGCTCAAGGCAAAGGCCCCACCATGGATTTAGTTTTTTATGTTTTGGAAACTAAAATCGATGCCGATGGTTTATGTGCTAGCGAGGCACAATATGTTTGAGACATCATGTAAAAAATGCAAATTAATAAAAATACCACAACTAGCTATGCACCGCAACGTGAAAGAGATGGGGCATAATTTCACAAGGAATAGGGAGGGGGGAATATTCAAACCCTTGAACCAATGGGGAAAAGCCAAATGTCAAGGGGAAAACCCATAAAACTGTCAACTGCCCATTTTGTCTCTTTGTGCCAATCACTTATTTCTGCCAGAAATTGGTTGAGAAAGTTATTTCCTTGGGATCGGAAAGGTATGGAGGTCAAATTCGAATTGGGAAGACCAGCCATTTTGGAAAAATGTGTTTTTGACTTCTTGGGCAAGTAAATTCTTGGAAATGCATGCCCATCCCATTATTCACCCATACGTTTTGCTCTCTCATGCACTTGAAGCTCTTGGGCTCTTCCCTTCACATTTTCGACAGTTTCCTTTGCTTTCTCCATGGATGAGAAGTTGTTTTTGTAATGCTTAGTGGTTGGGCTCTTCCCTTCATGTTTTTGTGGTTGTTTCCTCGTTCCACAACTGAGAAAATCCATTTTTGGTATTGTCCAATGAATGGGCAGAGGAGAACCATGATTTGGGGGTTTTTAAGAGGTTGTTTTCCCTTTCCTCATGTAGCTGGAAATTGCTGTGTATTTCCTTCATGAATTTCTACGTTTTCCTCATTGTTCTCCAAGCTGGAAACCCATTTTTGGTTATTCCCAGTGGCTGGGAAGATAGATCCACGGATTGGGGGTTTGTAGAGGTCGTTTTTTCCTCTATGAAGCCATTAAATGTTTCCTAAACATGGATTTGCTTCCCTAGGTTGTTTTTCCCCATCTGTCATTTATGTTTGTGGTTGCCAAACATTTCTCTACATCCCAAAACTTGTATTTTGTTGGGAGGGACATCCTTGTGTTGACTTGGTTGAGTAAGTCCAAGGAACCCATCTGCTAGATGGTTGATTGTGTTTGGATGTGATTGTTGGCTTGGCTGAGTAAGTCCAAGGAACCAATATGTTGTTGGCTTGTTGCCTTAGTAGCATGTGAAACCCAATTGTTTATTGGCTTGGTTGGATAGTCTGTGAAACCCATCTATGTGTTGGCTTGACTGTGGGTGCATGGTATTGCTGTGTGTAAGCCTATTGTTCCCTAGTTCCTTGTGGAAATCATGCCCAGCTCGGGGGTGGCACTGATGCTGAGATATTTATGAGCACACTGGCTTATGGTTGGGTGGAACGTTGCAGTGACATCTAGCTAGTTGCGGGGAAGCTTCTTCTCAAGATAAATATTCATGTGTGAAGTATCTCTGCAAAATATTTGTTTATGAAATAATATGAACATGTTGAATGTGAATGAATGTATTTGCTTCCGCTATTTAATGAATTATACATATGCATTTGTATTTTATGTTCAAGGCATTGTATTTTATGTTTAATCTCTGCAAATATAATGCATTATGCATCTCTATATATGCATTTACTTTAATGCATTTTTATTATCATATTCATGGGGCTAGATTGTCTGGTCTGACAGCTACAACAGTGAAGGTCACGTCCTATCCATCATCAAGATGAGGGGAGGGGACATGACAGTGTGGTATCGAAGCATTGGTTACATCATTGGGCCTCAATGGGCCAAGATGAACAATTGATAGAGGAAGAATCACCCTCTGTGGTCAGTAGGAAAAGCAACAGACAAAGAAATTTCCAAAAATATCTCTAAGTGTTGGAAATTTTCTATGTCGGATCAGTCTACCGAGTTTCACCGATACATGTCAGCTGAACTGGTTGAGTTGCATTGATGGCATCGCCGAGAAAGGTTGGGTTGAGCCAATGTCGGAGAAAAATTTCCAAGAATTTTTGTAAGTGTTTGAAAAAATTGCATGTCAGTAGGAGTGGCTGAGTTGTGTCAGTAACATGTCGATTGAACTATCCAAGCTACGGTGATACGTGTCGGCGTGAAAGGCCGAGCTTCATCGATGTTGGACTAAAGGCATAAACATTTCCAAAAAAAATTCTCTGTGTGGTTGTGTCAGTTGAGTTAGCCGAGTTGAGACGACACATGTCAGCTAAGTCAGTCGAGTTTCACCAACAAGATTGTAGCGACCGTTCGGCATGGAATGCCAAGATGAGCCGATGAGAATGAGGAAGAAAGGAAAAATTTTCAAAAAATTTTCTAAGTGTTCAAAATTGCAGTGTCGACTGAGTTTTTCGAGTTTCGTCGATACACGTCAACTGAGTTGGTTGAGTTGTGTCGATGCATGTCAGGAAAACTCGGATACATCTCGGCAACGGTTGCCGAGATCACCATCGAACAAATTTGGTAAGTTTTTCGAGGAAGGAAGAAAAAAAATATTCTAAGTGTTGGAATCTTCCTGCCGGCAGAAAAATATGAGTTTTTGTCGATACATCGGCTGTGTTGGATAAGTTTCGTCGACACACATCGAAAGGACTTGGCGAGTTTCACCGATGACAAAGAAGAGATAGAAAAATTTTCGATTTTTCTAAGTATGGACATGTCAGCCAAACTTGGGGAGTTTAGCTGATACATGTCAAGTGGAAACTGTAAGTTTCACCGATGGATGTCGGGTGGAAAAGTTAAGTTTCACTAATGAAAAAAAGAAAGAAAATTTTCAAAATTTTTCTAAGTGTCGAAAATTCCATGTCGGCAAGAAAATATGAGTTTTACCGATCGAAAGAAAAGTACGGGTTTTGTCGATGTGTCGGGAGCAAAATCGGAGTTTTGTCGACGTGTCGAGAGCTAAATCACAGTTTTTCGATCATATGAAAAGGGAGAGTTTTGTCGATACGTGTCGAGAAAACTCGGTGAGTTTTGTTGACACGTAAGAAGGAAAACTTAAGTTTCATTGATTGGGTGAAAAAACTGAGTTCGCCAAAACAGAGAATTTCAGCAGTTTTTCAGTGGGAATTACAGGTGCCAGAAAGACGAAAAATGGAAGTGAACTCATGCGTCGGATTGCGCGAAAATGAAATATTTATAAATAAATAAATAAATAAAAATGAGGATGTTTCCCTCAACCCGCCTTGCAGTGGCGCATGGAAGCCACAAGGGGGAAATCCCCCTTGACCCCCGGGTCCCCCTGAAACAGTCATTGGTTGTGAAAAGGGAAAGTTTGTGTTTTGACAAGCTGTCAACATACAAGTTTTCCAAATGCAGGTAAGTAATGTAGCTAACAATGGTGTTCCTGAACACATTTTGTAGAGTCATAGTGCAGATTGAAAGGTTGTTCTTGTTCTCCTTGATGGCATTCTTACTAATTCTAAGAATGAGGAAGAACATGTGGAACATTTGAGGCTGACTTTGAAATTTCTCAGGAAGCATAAGTTGTATGCAAGGTTGAGAAAATGTGACTTATATAAAGATAGAATTCATTATTTGGGTCACAGTATCTCGAATGAAGGAATATTTGTGGAGACTGAAAAGATTGAGGCCATTATGATTTGGCCTGCTCCAAGAAATATGGCAGATGTAAGATCTTTTGTGGGACTTGTAGGATATTGCAGGAAGTTCAATGAAGGATATTCTGTAGGTAAAGTGGAGCCTATGTAGAGGTTGAAGAGGCCTGCATGTGAACTTGTAGTTCCATGAGGAGGTAACCCTTGTATGTGTGTACAATCATATCAGGACTTCCTGGAGACTACAGGGATCAGTAGGGTTGTGCCCAATGAAACCCAGGGAAAGAAGCTTCCATGTGCTATGAGAAGAATCTCATGACTGAAATCTAACCTTTGAACGGGGTAGATCTTTAAATTTTAGATTTCAAATTTTCTTGTTGGTTTCTATTGACGATTTGGCTGATTTAAAATGGTGTCAAGATGACATGTTGTATGTGGATGTCCAGGTTTTGGGGAAGCATGTGTAAGTAGGGGATAAGTGCTCCCACTTGAAAAATCCAAACAATATGAGGATGGCCTCATGGTTGCAAAAATCTGATTTTCTGCAGGAAGCAGAATTGTGAACTCGGATTTTTTAGTTGACTATCAATGTTATTGATCGTTTGGTATTTGAGAAATCATGTATGCATGAAAAAGATTTGAAAATCTATGATTAAAATTTTTATGATGACATCTCATGTGAACTGCATACTTGTATTTAACGCAGGTGAGATGATGAAAGTATGCCCTTGGAGTACATAGCTTCTCGGAAGGATGTGTTTGGGATACATAACTCCTCGGAAGGATGTACTAGTTGTACATGGCTCCTAATAAGGATGTACTTGGATACATAGCTTCTTGGAGGGATGTGTTTGGAATAGGTTTGAAAACCTATGATTGAATTTTTTTATGATGACATCTCATATGAACTGCATGCTTGTATGTAACGCAGGTGAGATGATAGAAATATGTACTGGGTGTACATGGCTCCTCAGAATGATGTACCTAGATACATAGCTTCTCGGAGGGATGTGTTTGGAATAGGTTTGAAAACCTATGATTGAAATTTTATGATGACATATGATGTGAACTACATGCCTGTATGTAATGCAGGTGAGACGATGAAAATATGTACTTGGGGTACATGGCTCCTCTGGAAGGATGTACTTGGGTACATAGCTTCTCCCCCCTGTCAGCTAGGCACCGGTATGCATCACTCAGGGTGTCCAGGGTGTAAGACATTCGGTTAGACTTCTTTCCACACACATTCATGCCATAAGGGGACTGTCACGAGAGTGGGGGCTCCGTAAAGAGAATAAATCCTAGGTATTATGATGTCTAGAAACAAAGTGCCTAAGCATTAGTGAGCACTTGGAGGAGGTGATAGGCCCTTAAGCCAGAGTTGTCATTAAGCACCCAAGGAGGTGTTAGGATCTGAATTGGGGCTAACCAGATCTCAATTGAGAGATTCTTTATAGATAAGTATTGGATTACTTGGAAAATCCTGATTGATTTTTTTGTAACTACACATGTGCATAATGATTCAGCTAATATTTTGAAAATCTTGTTAAGAAATGAATCCTGCTAAAATGAATCTGACTTGTGAATTAATCTGTTATGGTTCCTAGAAAGGAAGCATTGGAGCATTGGTGAGAACTGGAAGAGGTGCTAAGCCCTTAAGTTAGAGCTTCCATTGAGCACCCAAGGAGGTGTTAAGCTCTGAAGCGGAGCTGACCAGATATAGGTTGAGAGATGTTATACAGATAAGTATTTGGTTTACTTATTAAACTTTTTTTGTTGTTGATTTTCTGTAAATATACATGAGCATATGATGCAACCATGGTTTTGAAAATCTTGTTATAGACTACATCTTATAGGAATGAGTCTGGCATGTGAATTAAATTCATTGTGGTGTTCAAAAAGGAAGCACCTAGAGGATGTGCAGGCTCTTGAGCAGAGCTTCCATTGAAGCACCTGAAGAAGTGTTAGGTTCTGGAGCAGGGTTGTCAGACCTTGGTTGAGAGGTATTTTCAGGTGATCCAAGGATTGCAAAAATGTGTCTACCTTTTAATGCACACCCAGGTGTGGGGTGGGGCAGGGTTGTGAGTGCCATGGTTGTATAAATCCAAGTCAAATACTTGTGGAACCAAAAGAAGATACTTATGCATATAAGTATTTGGTTCACTTGGCAACTTCTTGTTAATTTTATGTTGATATTCATGTGCATGTGATTCATCTATGATTTTGGAAAATCTTGTGAATAATAACATGGGAATTGACTCATTACTTGGGGCTTGAGCATAGGAACTGTTGGTTACCAAAGAAATTGGAAATGTTCCAAGCTAAGTAAAAGGATTCTCCAACACCCAAAACAAAGATCCTGTGATGTGTACTAATGCATGCAATCAAGGACTTGGAGGAGTTCCTATGCAATACAACCATAAAGTGGAACCAAGAAGGAGTTCCAGATCATGCCATTGGATAGGTAAAGGTGCAGAGGAAGCAACTCGGTCTTGATACGACTACATGGGAGCCGGAGGAAACCGTGCGATTGGCGCATCCATTTTGTTCAATTTTGTATAGTGTTGAGGGCGGTGCTAGTGTAGCATTTTGTTAAATTTTTGTAAAGCACTGAGGACAGTGTTGTTGAAGGGGGAGGGGAATGTAACACCCCAATTTTGACCCCAAGGGGGAGGGGAATGTGTGCCCCGATTTTGACCCCATGGTATTGAATTGCATATGATGTAAATAGTGTTAATAAATCGTGGTGTGGAGCTCAAGGCAAAGTCCCCACCATGGATTTAGTGTTTTATGTTTCGGCAATTAAAGTCAATGTCGATGGTTTATGTGATAGCCAAGCACAATATGTTTGAGACATCATGTAAAAAATACAAATTAATAAAAATACCACAACTAGCTATGCGTCGCAACATGAAATAGATGGGGGCATGATTTCACAAGGAATAGGGAGGGGGGAATATTCAAACCCTTGAGCCAATGGGGAAAAGTCAAATGTCAAGGGGAAAACCCATAAAATTGTTAACTACCCATTTTTTCTTTTTATGCCAATCAGTTATTTCTACCAGAAATTGGTTGAGGAAGTTATTTCCTTGGGATGGGAAAGGTATGGAGGTCAAATTCAAATTGGGAAGACCACCCATTTTGGAAAAATGTGTTTTTCACTTCTTAGGCAAGTAAATGCTTGGAAATGCATGCTCATCCCATTATTCACCCATGCGTTTTTCTCTCTCATACAGTTGGAGCTCCTGGGCTCTTCTCTTCACGTTTTTGGCATTTTCTTCCACTTCCTCCGTGGCTGAGAAGTTGTTTTTGTAATGCTTAGTGGTTGGGCTCTTCCCTTCACGTTTTTGTGGTTGTTTCCTCATTCCACAACTGGGAAAATCCATTTTTGGTATTGTCCAATGAATGGGCAGAGGAGAACCACGATTTGGGGGTTTTTAAGAGGTTGTTTTCCCTTTCCTCACGCAGATGGAGATTGTTGTGTGTTTTCCTCACGAATTTTTGTGTTTTCCTCATTGTTCTTTGAGCTGGAAACCCATTTTTGGTTATGCTCAGTGGATGGGAAGATAGATCCATGATTGGGGGTTTGTAGAGGTCATTTTTGCCTTTGTGAAGCCATTAAACATTTCCTGAACATGGATTTTCTCCCATGGTTTGTTTTTCCCCATCTTCCATTTCTATTTGTGGCTGCCAAACATTTATCTACATCCCAAAACTTGTATTTTTCTAGGAAGGACATCCTTGTGTTGGCCTAGCTAAGTATCTCACGTCCCCTCCCCTCCGAGAGCACGCGACCTTTGGGCTGGTGCTATCATTTAAGGAGGGATCTAAGCCCCATGAACATAATAACAAATGCATTGCAAATAAAAACATACACAGATGCATAATGAAATGTAATCTATAGCGGAAACAAATACATTTCAACACAACATTCATCATGTTCATAATTCACTAAACAAATGCAGTTAGAGAGATTAAACACAATAGATACTTATCTTTAAAATAATCTTGTCCCACAACCAGCTATGTCATTGCAACGTTCCACCCAACCATAGGCTAGCGTGCTCATCAATCTTTCAGCAACACTACCACTCCCGAGCTGGGCATGATTCCCACAAGGAAAAAGGGAACTACAGTAGGCTCACACATAGACAAAGACATATCACAATTCATCCAATCCAAAACTACATTTGGGTTTATCAGGCTACTAAGGAGGTGGAAGATTGAATTGCTAAGCTAGTGAGCTCAACCACAGAGCGATGGACACCTACACAAGATCTGGCTTGGATTTCCCAACACCTACACACCCAACACAAGGAAGCATCTCCTTCTATGCTACACAGTCCCTCAGACTATGCCTTCCCCTTTCAGTGCTCTTCAGGATGTGCAAGAAAGAATCAGCAACCCCTCTTGATCTCTCTATGTGGTTCCTTTCTACACTAGTTTTATCAAGCTACTTCTTCCTTCTTCCACTCCAACATGTTCAGACCAAAACACGGGATGCACTAACAACAAGATGCAAATTCTGGGTTTGAGGGAAAAAAAAACATTTTGCGTCCAAAAACAGATTGGTAAAATGGGGAAATTGACCTCTGGGTGAGTAATTTGAATTTAGCAACGATTCTAGGCATTGCATAAGCAAAAAAGGCTACTATAAACCCCAAAATCATGTATCCCTACTAGCCATTCACTCAGCAACCCAAAAACAGATTTCTTTGGCATGGAAAATGAGGAAAATAGTTGAGCACATGAAGGATAAAACACAGGAAGGTTCAGGTGCATGAGAGCCCAACGTGAATGGACGATGGATGAGGAAAAATGCCCAGGAACTCAAAACACATGAGGAAGAGGAGGACGTCCATGCATAATGGAATGGGCATGCATTTGTGAGTTTTTACTTGCCCAAGAAGTCAAAACACATTTTCCAAAATCTGATGACTTCTTCAATTTGAATTTGGATGCCATACTCTTCCCATACCCATGCATTAACTAACCCAACCAATTTCTGGAAGAAATGAATGATTGGGAACAAAAGACAAAATGGGTGGTTGCAAGTTTGATGGGTTCTCCCTTTGACATTTGGCTAAACATTGTTGTTTCAAGGGTTTGAATATTTCCCCCCCTTATCCTTAGGAAATCATGCCCCCGTCTATTTAATGTTGCATTGACATAGCTGGTTGTGGGTATTTTAATTAAAGTGCATACTTACATGATGTCCAAAATTATAATGTCCCTGGCTAGCATGAAATACCATCGACATCGATTTTAATCACCAAAACATAAAACGCTAAATCGATGGTGGGGATTTTTCCTTTAGCTCCTCACCATGATTAATTACAATATATACATCATATACATTTTTAATGCAAATGAGGTCAAAACTGGGGTGTTACATTCCCCTCCCCCTTCAACATCACTATCTTTGGTGCTTTACAAAATTGATCAAAAATGCTACACTAGTACCACCCTTAGCACTCCGCATTATTGAACAAAAATGGATGTGCCAATCGCATGGCGTACTCCAGCTCCCACGTAGCCTCTTCAAGACCATAGTGCTCCCATTGCACCTATACCTGTCCTATGGATCGATTCTGGAGCACTGTGACCTTCCTGTCGAGGATGTGCATTGGATTGATTTGGAACTCTCCCTCGGGTTCCTCCTGAATCACATCCCAATTTATCACATGGTTAATATCATGTACATATTTCTTAAGCAAAGAAATATGAAAAACATTATGAGCTCTAGTGCTAGCAGGAAATGCATGTCTATATGCAACTAGCCCTATTCTTTTGAGCACTTCAAACGGCCCACAGTATGTAGGTGACAGCTTGGCACAACTTCCAAGCTTCAAGGAACTCTTCCTTTCCCTCACTCTGAGGTAAACATGATCCCCAACATTGAACTCTTTGTGCACTCTATGCTTTATCATCATATATTTTATGTCTGTCCTGGGTTCCTTTCAGATTATGCATGATCTTTGCAGCATCTTACTCCATCTCCTTGAGTAATTCTGGCCCAAGAACAATCCTGTTCACTGGATTATCCCAAGTCACTAGTGTCCTACACCTCCTGCCATACAAGGCTTCATATGGACTCATCCCCGAGGATGCTTGTTGTCTATTGTTAAATGCAAATTCTACCAAGTGTAAATAATCCTCCCACTTGGTTGGTTTGTCTATCAAATACATGTGAAGCATGTATTCAAGCACTTGATTCACTCTCTTTGTATGCCCATCAGTCTGAGGATGGTAGGAAGTGTTGAAGTTCATCTTATACCCAAATATACAAACAAACCCTTCCATAAATTGGAAGTGAACTTGGCATGTCTGTCAGAGACTATTGCCTTAGGAAATCCATGCAATTTGAAAATCTCCTTCATGAATATTTTTGCAATGTCATCAGTCTTATGTGTGGACTTAACCGGTATGAAATGTGTTGCATTTTTCAACTTGTCCACCACAACCATGATGGAATCATGTTGTCTCCAAGTCATTGGAAATCCTATAATAAATCCATGGAAATAACTTCCCATTTCCATTCTGGAACTGGCAAAGGCTGCAACAAACCTGTTGGGTGTTGATTCTCAACCTTCACATGCTGACATTTCATGCACCTTGAAATATATTCATCCATATCTTTTTTCATTCCTGGCCAAAAATACTGCTTTCTGGTTGTAGCAATTGTCTTCTGATATCCCGGGTGACCAGAATATGGAGCTTGATGGATCTCATCCATAACAACTCTCCTCAAATATGCTACATTTGAAATTTAGATTATGTTCTTATAGGTAATAGGTTTGTCTTCTTCCAATTTATATCCCCCATACTTCTTTTCAAGGCTTTGTTGTTGAAACTTGTCCTTGATTTGCAAATACAACTCATCTTTAGCAGTATGATTAACAATCTACCGCCTCAAATCTTATTGGCAAATACTAAGAGATTCCACATGTGTTTCCTGCACCTTCCTGTTGAGTGCATTAGCTACCTTATTCTATTTTCCTTTCATGTGTTTGATTTCAAAATCAACCTCACATAAAAAATCGAGCCATCTAGCTTTCCTAGCATTTAACGTGGGCTAATCAAACAAATACTTCAGACCGCAGTGGTCTGTCCTTAGCTCAAATCTCCTGCCCATCAAGTAATTCCTCCACATCTTGAGAGCATGTATTATGGTTGCAAGTTCTAGATCATGAGTGGCATAGTTATTCTCATCCTCCTTCAACTTTCTTAACTCATAACATATCGCGTGGTTGTCTTTCATAAGGACTCCTCCAAGACCTTGACCGCGTGCATCAATACAAACCACAAAATCTTTTTCTAGGTCTGCAATCTTCAGGATTGATGCACTCATGAGAAGATTCTTCAGTTGCTGGAAGCTTTCTTCACACCTCGGTTTCCATTCAAACTTTATTCCCTTCTTTTGCAAAGAAGTGATTGGATGTGCAACCTTGGAGAATCCTTCAATGAATCTTCTGTAGTATCCTGCAAGTCCCATAAAAGATATTACATTTGTCACATTTCTTGGGGAAGGCCAATTCATAATGGATTCAATCTTTTTAGTGTCTACTGATATGCCCTCATCTAAGATAATGTGACCCAAATAATGAATCCTATCTTTATAGAAGTCACACTTGCTCAAATTTGCATTCAATTTATGCTCCCTGAGCAATTACAATGTCAATCTCAGATGGTCTTCATTCTCTTCCTCATTCTTAGAATAAACAAGAATGTCATCAAGGAAAGAAAGAACAAACTTGTCCAAATACTTGCTGAAGACACTATTCATAAGGCACATTAATGTAGCTGGTGCATTTGTAGACCAAATGGTACCACTACAAACTCGTAATGTTCATAGCTTTTTCTGAAGGTTGTCATATGAATGTCTTCATCCTTGATTCTCACCTGATGGTAACCAAAACTTAAGTCAATCTTGGGAAATACCTTTTCTCCTCTCATTTAATCAAAGAGGTCATCAATCCTAGGAAACGGGTATTTATTCTTCATAGTGACTTTGTTCAGCTGTCTGTAATCAATACACAACCTGAGTGTACCATCTTTCTTCTTTACAAACAGAACTGGTGCTCCCCAAGAAGACACACTTGTCCTGATATACTTATTCTCCAACAACTCTTGCAGCTGCATCTTCAGCTCTAGAATTTTTGGTGTACTCATCATGTAGGGTGTCTTGGACATTGGTGCTGCTCCTGGCACAAGTTCAATTGTGAAATCAATGTCCCTCTTTGGAGGAAGCCCTGGAATCTCATTAGGAAAAAAATCCCTGAATTATTGCAATATAGGAGAGTCCTCCAACCTAGGAGTTTCATTATCTGTTGCCTCCAAAACATGGGCTGCATACAATTGGAAGCCTTTCCTGCAAAACTTCTTCAACTGCGTTGCTGAAATCTGCCTAACAGAAATCACCTTTGGAATGCCTTTTACAACTCTTGGGTTCCCTTCTTCATCCATGCATTCAAAAGTCTTATTATAACAGTGAATCTTTACTTTGTGAGCTTCTAACCAATCCATTCCAATCAGAATGTCATAAGAACCAAGTGGTAGAACATTCAGATCTACATAAGTGACCAATGCATTCATAACCAATGGACATTTCTCTACCACTTCACTAACATTTCTCTTAGTTTCAGTGGCTAGTTGAAGTAACCATGATTTACTATGCTTTAACTTCTTAAAAGCAGAAATCTCAACTACTATAGGAGTAATGTAACTGTGATTAGAACCAGGGTCAATCAAACAGAAACAAATTTCTTAGAAATATTACCTGCAACTTCAACCACAGTTGATTGGTGAGCTGCCTGTCGGTCCTCCATTGATGCATAAATCCTAGGGACAGTTCTTGCTACTTGACCTAATGTTTCAGATTCTTGAATGTTGTAAGTTGGCTTTGCATTCCCATCCTCAAGTGGAAAACTCCTGCACATGTGGGGTCCTCCACATTTCCAAAATTAGAGTGGTTCTCTGTTGTGTTGTGGATCACTTGGCTTTTCTCCCACCACTCTGGATGGTTGCTTCTCAGCTTGGGATGGTTGCTTCTTTTATTCCTGAAGTTAGAAGGTTTGAAACCTGTCTTCCTTTGGTCAGACTTCTCATTATTTTTGTCCTTCCATGTCTTATGATAATCAAATTTTTTCTTTGCTTTGTTCATAGCAATACTTAGCTTTCCTTATTGCTTCTTCCAAATTTATAGGTTCATAGAACTCAATTTTGTCTCGGTATGCTTGAGGTAGCCCACTCATAAAACATTGGATATTAACTTTATCATCTTTGATGTATCTAACATACCTCAAAAGTTCCAGGAACTTGTTAGCATACTCTTCCATGGTCTGATGTCCCAATCTCTGCTCATGGAATTCTTTGATCTTGCCATCATAGTACTTATCAAAGAGGTACTTCTGCTTGAAATACTTCTGGAAATATTTCCACACAATATTCCTTTCATTAATATTTTTCGCTTTCTTGAAGTGCTCCCACTATATGGATGATCTTCCAGTCAAATTGAAGATGGCTACCCTAGCCTTCATATTTCCTGAATAGTCTTGTGCTTGGAAATATTTTCTCATCCCAAGAAGCCAAGCTTTAGCTTCTTGACCATTCTTTACCTCACCATTAAAGGTAGGCAGCCTTGCCTTCTTAAATTCATCATGTGAGTAGTTTTGGTAGCGCCTCTTTTTATTAGTCCTATGGGAAGAAGAAGTTGAACCACCAGTGGATCCTATAGAGTCATATGACCCACTAGGAGATCTCTTTATTCCTCTAGCAGTGCTTTTACTTCCTTCTGGTCTTACTGTCCAGTCCCTAGAGTTCATCTTCCTCTGGATGTTTGTCAAACTTTGCAGCATGGATGCATTCAACTGATTCTGCTCCTCCTGAGCCTGAACCAATCTTTCATTATTTTCCTGTAACTTTGCATCTCCACCCTTAGGCTTCTCATGGTGGCTGCAAGATATGGGGGAGTATCTTGAAATCTTCTCCCATTAGACTATGTCTCAGCATTTCCAACTCAGACATTTTCCCCCATAACATCTTCCTCGTACACATTGGGGTTCTATGCATCATCATACATGTCGTAGGTTCTCATGGCTGAGCCAAAAACCAAATTTACCGAACTGCACTATCTAGAATGTTTCCTTTGAAGGTGACAATGATTCTACAAAATGTGTTTTTTTTTGTATCTAGTAGAATCGACAACTAGCTGGTTTCATACTCGCGTGACATGGGGTCAATTCCCACAGCTACCACTATAACCTCCAGGAGAGTACACTGACCCCCACAATGCACCCTCAAGGATGCAATGAGGTTTGAACCCATGACGTGCTTAATAGCCTATACACCTTAGCAAGTGCACAGTTGCCAACTGTTCTACACCTCGGGGGGTTATTCTGCAAAATGTGTGTAATAACACAATTGTTAAATTATAAATTTATAATACTCTTAGAAACTTATAACTTACTTTCCTTTATATGGAAAAATCATACACAAACTTTTATTTTCACAAACAATGACTGTCTCATTGTAAGTTTTAAACCTGTGCAGAGAAGCAAAGCATACAGATTCTTCTAAGCAAAATAGAGATCACAACACATCAGTCACACATAAACACGGAGATTTACCCTGGAAACCCTTAATCAGGAAAACCAAAAAACCTTGGAGCCACACCTCCTATTTTCTCTTTTTTACATTATGAAATCCTCACAATACAAAATATAGGTATTCCGCAACATCCAAATACCCTAATCCGTTAACCTGGATTAGAAAAAGACTCCAATCCCTTAACCGGGATTAAGTTACATATTTTTAGACAAATTCTAAAAATAGCCACAAACAGCTATAAATAGCCATAAAATCTATAAATAGCCAAAAAAAATTGCTTGCTGCGCTCGCATCGGAAACAAGGCCTACAGCCTGTTTTCATCAAAGGTGCCTTTGGGATCGTCGAGCTGCAGCGCTGACATGTGCACCTCCCCTCCATACGCACATGCAAAGAATATAACATATACCCAACATTCTCCCACTTGTTGTTTCCTTTGCATAGCAATGAGTCATGTACTCATAAAGTCACAGGTTCAGGGCATCAATGCCCATAGATTCTCTACACCAAGAGAACTTCTCTGTACTAACAGACTTTGTTAATGAGTCTGCAACATTTTTCATGGTGTCAACCTTCTCTAGTAGCACCTTCTTTTCTTCAACCATATCTCTCTCAAAGTGATACTGCACATCAATATGCTTTGTCTTAGAATGATAAGCAGGGTTCTTTGCCAAGAAGATTACACTTTGGCTATCACATTCTAACCTTACACCTTTCTGTACAAACCCAATACCTAAACACAATCTTTGCAACCACACAGCTTCTTTGCTTGCATGAGTGGCTGCCATACATTTAGCTTCAGTAGTTGAGAGTGCAACTACAGCTTGTCTCTTGCTCATCCAACTAATAGCTCCTCCAAATATGTTAAACACATACCCACTTGTAGATCTTCTATGATCAAGGTCTCCAGCCCAGTCTACATAAACAAATCCATGTACATTTATTACTCTATCTGGTCCAGGCTTTCCTTGGTAGCAGATTACATAATCTGTGGTGCCACGCAAATATCTAAAGACCCTCTTTACAGTTGTCAAATGCTCCTTTCCTGGTTTTGACATATATCTACTCAAAACTCCCACTGCATGAGCAATGTCTGGTCTTGTACAGACCATTGCATACATCAAACTACCAACTACACTGGCATATGGAACCCATGACATATCTTCTTCTTCTTCCTGTGTCTTGGGACACTGCTCTATAGATAACTTTACACCTACATGAATAGGAACCTTAACCGGCTTACTTTCCTGCATGTTAAATCTATGTAGTACCGTCTCAACATATTTTCTTTGATTTAAACTGGTCATTTTGTTTGCACGATCTCTTCTTATCTGCATTCCCAGAATGAAGTTTGCAGCACCGAGATCTTTCATATCAAACTTGGAGGACAGTTGAGACTTCACCTCCTTTATAACATCTTTGTTGTTTCCAATCAACAACATGTCATCAACATACAGAACTATGTTAATGAAGTGATCACCAACCTGTTTGGAATATACACAGTGATCAACTTTGCTTCTCACAAACCCCAATCCAAGTATGTATGTGTCAAAATTTTGGTACCACATCCTTGGAGATTGCTTTAGACCATAAAGGGACTTCTTTAGTTTACATACCAACTCATTCTTTCCCTTTACTATAAACCCTTCTAGTTGTTTCATGTATATTTCTTCTTCCAGATCCCCATGTAAGAACACTGTCTTCACATCCATCTACTCTACTTCAAGATCAAAAGCAGCAGCAATAGAAAGAAGAAATCTAATACAAGTTAATTTTGCAACTAGAGAAAATATTTCACCAAAATCAATCCCCTCTGCCTGAGAATATCCCTTTGCTACCAAGCGGGCTTTATACTTATCCACTTTACCTTCTGCATTCAACTTCTTTTTAAATAGCCATTTGCTCCCAACGGATTTTCTCCCACCTAGTAACTGGACTAGCTTCCAAGCTTCATTTTTGTCCAAGGAATCCATTTCTTCATCCATGGCCTTTTTCCAGAGATCACTATCCTCTGAATTAACAGCTTCCTTCACATTTCTAGAATCATCATCAGTAATAGAGATAGAAAAATGAGAGCAAAAATCAGGAGGGGAATACCTTTCTGGTTTCCTTATTTCTCGAGATGATCTCCTCAAAACTAGAGTATGAGGTTCTTCTTCTTCTAATTCTGCTTCTTCTATTGAGTTAGATTCTTCACCTTCTAGCTTAAACTCTATTTTCTCTGGTTCCTTTTCCATTGGATTCACTTCCTGTCTAGGGACTTCTTTGACCTCTCAAAACACAACATCTCAACTGTAAACAGTCTTCTTAGTTATAGGATTCCAAAGCTTATACCCTTTCATAGCATATTTATAGCCAATAAATATACACTTCTCAACTTTGTTATCCAACTTGCTCCTTTTCTCCTTTGGAACATGTACATAAGCATCACAACCAAAAACTTTTAGATGCTTAATAGAGGGTTTCTTACCAACCCATACCTCTTGTGGAGTTTTATTAGCCAATGCTGATGTGGGTGATTGGTTTACCATGTAACATGATGTCTCCACTACTTCTGCCTAGAATTCTTGTCCTATCCCAGCACTGCTTAGCATGCTCCTTGCCTTTTCCATCAATGTCCTATTCATCCTCTCAGCAACTCCATTCTGTTGAGGTGTGTATGGAGTAGTCTTTTGCCTTGCTATTCCACACTTCTTACAAAAGTCCTCGAATTCATTCCCATAGAACTCTCCACCATTATCTGTCCTCAACACCTTTATTTTCTTTTCCGACTGATTTTCTACAAGAGCCTTAAATTCTTTAAACTTGGAAAATACTTCATATTTCTTTCGAAGGAAATAAATCCATATGTTCCTTGAGAAATCATCTATAAATGAAACATAATACACATATTTTCCTAATGATGGAACCGGAACAGGTCCAAACACATCACTATGTATTAATTCTAGAATTCCCTTTGCTCTTGTAGCACCAGATGCAAATCTTACTCGATTTTGTTTTCCAAATATGCAATGTTCACAGAAATAAAAATCCAGAGTGCAATCGGTCATACCTTCAACCATACCTTTACCTTGTAATGCTCGAAGTCCCTTTTCTCCGATATGCCCCATTCTTTGATGCCACAGCATTGTCTTTCCTCCTAATGCAGTCAGGGTTTTGTCATCTTTACCTCCTTCCTCCAGCACAGCAGAATTGTTACATTCATCAATGATGGTTTTTACCAATAGTTTGTACAGAGTTCCATACCGAACTCCCCTCATCAATACCATTGATCCTCGAACCATTTTGCAACCACCATCTCCACACACGTCTTTACACCTGCAACATCCATCTTTCCAACAGATATCAAGTTTCTTGCTAGATTTGGAATGTGTAGCACTCCAGGTAGAGTTCTAATCCTTCCATCCTTCAGTTTTAGCTTGACTCTACCACGTCCAATGATACTGGCTAGTGAATCATCTCCCAAGTACACATCTCCTCCATTGTACTTTTCATATTCATAAAACCACTCCCTATGAGGGGTCATATGACATGACGCACCTGAGTCAATAAACCATGTATCGCGTTCTGAAGGATTACCCATGGAAGCTAGGTACACATCCCCTCCTTCTTCTGAGGAGTTCTTTGCCTCTGTGGAAGGGGTATCCTCATATCCCTTTGCTTTCTCAACATTCTTAGATCTGCAATCCTTTTTATAGTGCCCAGCTTTACCGCATTTCCAACACTTCCTTATTCCTTTTCCTGGGGATTTATATCTACCCTTATATTTAGATCTCCCCCTAGATCCTTTATTTTTGTTTCTCTCCTGGGGGTGACCTCTCACAGACAAGGCATCCATGCTATCATTATCCATGGTTTTCCACCTCATCTCTTCTAATAGTAGGGATGATACAATTTCATCAAATTTTAAGGTCGCCTAGCTAGAACTACCTATTGCAACAATTAGGTTGTCCTAGGAATCCGGCAAAGAACACAATAATGTAATACATTTATCTTCTTCAGCCATTTTAATACCAACAGAGGTTATCTGACTTACCAAAGTATTGTAGACATTCAAATGCTCTGTTACAGTGTCATTCTCGTCCATTCTGAGGTGAAACAACTTCTTTTGCAGAAACAACTTGTTCACAAGGGATTTTGATTGATACAACCTCCCTATTTTTGCCCATAGCTTTACTGCACTATCTTCACTAGATACATTCAACAACATAGAGTCTGATAAGCACAATCATATTATACTCCTCACCCTTCTTTCTAATTTATCCCAATCTTCTTGTGACATTGCAGTGGGTTTCGTACCCGGATCCACAGCAATCCATTGTTCTCGATCTACCAGAAGATCCTCCATTTTGAGCTTCCATAGCTCAAAATTCTGGCCGTTAAATTTCTCAATCTTGATTCTTGAAGTGCTCGTTGTTCTCTTTCAATGCACAAATCAACACTGCAAAGATCCCACTGAACCCAGGTTTATCACAAACACGAGATCTATCAACCGCGTTGAACCCTTAGTAGCAAAGGTGTCCACCTGATGCCAAAATAGAGCTCTGATACCACATGTAAGTTTTAAACCTATGCATAGAAGCAAAGCATACATATTCTTTTAAGCAAAATAGAGATCACAACACATCAGTCACGCATAAACACAGAGATTTACCCTGGAAACCCTTAACCGGGAAAACCAGAAAACCTTGGAGCCACACCTCCTATTTTCTCTTTTTTACATTATGAAATCCTCACAATACAAAATATAGGTATTCCGCAACATCCAAATACCCTAATCCGTTAACCCGAATTAGAAAAAGACTCCAATCCCTTAACTAGGATTAAGTTACATATTTTTAGACAAATTCTAAAAATAGCCATAAACCGCTATAAATAGCCATAAAATCTATAAATAGCCAAAAAAAATTGCTCACTGTGCTCGCATCGAAAACAGGGCCCACGGCCTGTTTTCGTCGAAGGTGCCTTTGGGATCACCGAGCTGCAGCGTTGACATGCGCACCTCCCCTCCATACGCACATGCAAAGAATATAACATATACCCAACACTCATGGGAACGACAGGGGTGAAGGGGGATTCAATTTCAATTTCGTGCAATCTAGCGCATAATCTTCCTGCCATTTTTCATCTCGCTGGCCCCTGCAATCCCACTGAAAAACTGGCTTAAATTCTCTGTTTCGAAGGAACTCATCTTTTTCGTTCGATCGGTGAAACTCACTTTTTCCATCTGACGTGTTGGCAAAACTCGTCGAGTTTTCCCGACACATATCAGCAGAACTCGCCCTTTTCGTCCGATCGAAAAAGCTCCAATTTTGTTCCCGACATGTCGACAAAACTCCACTTTTACTTACAACACATTGAAAAAACTCTCCATTTTCTTCCAATCGGTGGACCTCATCAAACTTTTCTGACGTGTTGGAAAAACTCACCAAGTTCACCCGACATGCATCGGCAAAACTCACATTTTCCATCCAACACACATCGGTGAAACTTAACTTTTTCACCCGACACGCATCGACGAAACTCATTCATTTCACCCAACACATCCATACTTAGAAAAATTTTGAAATTTTTTCTGTCTTTTCTTTGTCATCGGCGAAACTCACGAATTCTTTCAGATGTGTATTAGCAAAACTCATCCAACACAGTTGATGTGTCGGCAAAACTTACCAATTTTGGCCGATTTCTCAAACACCTAGAAAATTTTCGATAAATTTTATTTTCTTCCTCTTCGTCATCTCAACTCCGCCTTTCATGCTAATATGCATCAGCTCAGCTCTACCAACGCAACCGACACGGTCATTTCGATCTTCGTCGACTCCACTCAGCTAACCCAGCCGACATATGTTGGCTCAACTCAGCTAACCCAGCCAACACATTCATACTTAGAAATTTTTCAAAAAAAATTCTGATTTTCTTCTAGCATCGATGAAGCTCAACCTTTAACGCCAACACGTATCAGCTCAACTCGGCCAGTTAAGCCAACATGCATTGGCCGAACTCGTCCAGTTCAGTCAACATGGAAATTATTCCAACACTTAGAAAAGTTTTGAAATTTTTTCTGTGTCTACTTCTTTTCCTACTGATCACAGAAGGTGATTCTAACCTCTGTCAACTATTCTTCTTGGCCCATTGAGGCCCAATGCTGCAACACTACTCTAATACCACACTGTCATGTCCCCTCCCCTCTGAGACGACACAACCTTCAGGTCGGTGCTATCATTTAAGAGGGGATCTAAGCCCCATGAACATAATAACAAATGCATTGGAAATAAAAACTTACACAGATGCATAATGCAATGTAATATACATCATAAGCAAATACATTTCAACAAAACATTCATCATGTTCATAATTAATTAAACAAATGCAGTTGCAGAGATTAAACACAAGAGATACTTATCTTTAAAAGAATCTTGTCCCACAACCAGCTATGTTGCTGCAACATTCCACCCAACCATAGGCCAGTGTGCTCATCAATATCTCAGCAGAACTGCCACCCCTGAGTTGGGCATGATTCCCACAAGGAATAAGGGAATTATAGCAAGATCACACATAGCCAAAGACATATCACAATTTAGCCAAACCAAAACTACATTTGGGTTTATCAAGCTGTTAAGGAGGTGAAGGTTGAATGTTAAGCTAGTGAGCTCAACCATAGAGATATGGACACCTACACAAGATCTGGCTTGGATTTCCCAACAACTACACACCCAACACAAGGAAGCATCCCCTTCTCTGCTACACAGTCCCTCAGGTTATGCCTTCCCCTTTCAATGCTCTTCAGAATGTGCAAGAAAGAGTCACGATCCCCTCTTGATCTCTTTGTTTGGTTCCTTTCTACACTAGGTTTATCAAGCTAATTCTTCCTTCTTCCACTCCAACTAGTTCAGAACAAAACACAGGATGTGCTAACAGCAAGATGCAAATTCTGGGTTTGAGGAAAAAAACATTTTGCATCCAAAAACGGATCGATAAAATGGGGAAATCGACCTCTGGGTGAGCAATTCGAATTCAACAACAATTCTGGGCATTGCACAAGAAAAAACGGCTATTATAAACCCCAAAATTGTGTATCCCTATTGGCTATTCATTTAGCAACCCAAAAGAGGATTTCTTGGGCATGGAAAATGAGGAAAACAATTGAGCACATGAAGGATAAAAAACAGGAAGGTTCAGTTGTGTGAGATCCCAACGTGAATGGAGGATGGATGAGGAAAAATGCCCAGGAGCTCAAAATGCGTGAGGAAGAGGAGGATGTCCATGCATAATGGAATGGGCATGCATTTCTGGGTTTTCACTTGCCCAAGAAGTCAAAACACATTTTCCAAAATCTGATGGCTTCTCCAATTTGAATTTGGATGCCATACTCTTCCCATCCCAATGCATTAACTAACCCAACTAATTTCTGAAAGAAATAAATGATTGGGCACAAAAGAGAAAATGGGTAGTTGAGAGTTTAATGGGTTCTCCCTTTGACATTTGTCTAAACATTGTTGGCTCAAGGGTTTGAATATTTCCCCCCCTTATCCTTAGGAAATCATGCCCCCGTCTCTTTAATGTTGCATTGGCATAGCTCGTTGTGGGTATTTTAATTAAATTGCATATTTACATGATGTCCAAAATTATAATGTGTCTGGCTAGCACGAAATAAGATCGGCATCGATTTTAATCATCGAAACATAAAACGCTAAATCGATGGTGGGGATTTTTCCTTTAGCTCCTCACCATGATTAATTACAATATATACATCATATACATTTTTAATGAAAACAGGGTCAAAACCGAGGTGTTACAGAGTAAGTCCAAGGAACCCATCTACTAGATGGTTGACTGTGTTTGGATGTGATTGTTGGCATGGTTGAGTAATTCTAAGGAACCCATATGTTATTGGCTTGTTTCCTTAGTAGCCTGTGAAACACAATTGTTTATTGACTTGGCTGGACAGTCTATGAAATGCAAGTGTGTGTTGGATTGACTGTGGGTGTATGGTCTTGTTGTGTGTAAGCCTTTCGTTCCCTAGTTCCTTGTGGAAATCATGCCAAGCTTGAAGGTGGCAGTGATGCTGAGAGATTGATGAGCACACTGGCCTATGGTTGGGTGGAACGTTGCAACGACATAGCTAGTTGCGAGGAAGCTTCTTCTCAAGATAAGTATTCTTGTGTGCTTAATCTCTGCAAACTATTTTTTTATGAAATAATATGAACATGTTGAATGTGAATGAATGTATTTGCTTCCGTTGTTTAATGAATTATACATCTACATTTGTATTTTATGTTCAAGGCATTGTATTTTATGTTTAATCTCTGCAACTATATATTGCAGTATGCATCTCTGCATATGTGTTTACTTCAATGCATTTTTATTATCATGTTCATGGGGATAGATTTCCCGGTCTGACAGCAACAACCGTGAAGGTCGTGTCCTCTCCATTGTCGCGATGAGGGGAGGGGACGTGACAGTCAACTATGAACATGAGTTTTTTGCAATGGAAACAATTGTTAAAGGAATTGTTTGTTTGCACTTGATGAATCATTATTGATGTACATTTATATCTAGTAATGAAATATAAGATGCATTTTGCAACAAAGGAATCTAAAAGTTAATTAACAATTGTTCTTATGAACATAAAAAATATGGTCATTCAGACTAGTCATCTGATAAGCTCTAAGGTGCCAATTAAAACTACTATCCACTATCATATATAAATTGCTCTAAATATATTGTAGTTTTTAGCGAATAAAGGTCATACATAGATTCCTTGCTAGTTTTATAAGAGAGGATCTATTTTGTAGCCGTCACCAACTACGGGTGCGGGGAGCCTACTCGGTTAGGAACTAAAAGTATGGTGATATATTTAGCAATGAGGAACCCTTATGATACAGAGAGGCTATATTGCCTTCTTCTTCGAGAAAGAAAGGTATAACCACTGGATAGGTCATTTAGGAACTTACGACGGTTGATTCAAAATCACATATAGAGTTCCATTGTTCCATTGCTAGCATCATCACCTTGTTCGAATACCATTGTCTCGTTAATGAACTATGTCCAAACAGTATAAAAAGAAATATATATATATATATAGCAAACGCAAAGAACATATCCCCACAAGGAGGAGTTTGGAAATCATCGATGGATATAAGCCTGACCAATGACACTACCGATGATTGGTCAAGATTCATAAACTTGCTAGAAATCAATTTCATCTCCCTGAAATAAAATGAACCAAACCAGCTATTGTGGAACAAAAACAGTTCAACAGGAAAATACTCAGCCAAATTGGGCTACGAGGCACAAGCCTTGGTGTTCTTCATTGAAGAAAAATAATGGTGGTGGTCCATAGTTTGGAAAACAGCAGGACCTCTGAAGGAAAAGATTCTTCTATGGCTAGCATTGACTAACAATCTTTTAACATGGGAAAATATGAAGAAAAGAGCCTAGGAAGACCCGAGTTGTTGTGTTCTGTGTCAAGCAAATAGTGAATTCTCTAGCCACTTATTTAATGATTTCCCATATGCAGGAACTGTTAGGAACAAGGCTACCAAAGAATTGAGTGGGCAGAACATTCCTATAGACTCCTCTCTCACTAACTGCTATCGAAAATGGTGGTCTACCCCCACGGTACGAAACTTCGATGCCTACCCTGCTCTGTTTATTTATGGAGTTTGGTTGGCAAGACATACAACAATTTTTTAGGATCAAAAAAATCCTCCAAAGAGAACCATAACTATGCTTGTGTAGTAGTGAAGGGAGCACAAAACAAAGGATAGGCAGAAAAGGACACGAATCCTAAAATTCCCAAGCACTAATAAAAGCATCTCATGGGCTTTTTTCGATGGATCCAGCTAAGGTAATCTCCATCTAGGGGGTCAGGTGTTGTTCTTTTTATTTTAGAAGAGGAGCAAATTACAATCAAATATTGTCCGAGAAATTGCAATAATAACAAGTCTGAACTAGTAGTTCTATGGGCAGTCCTTAAAGCAACTATAAATCAAAATCTCCTTCATCTGCATATTTTTGGAGATTCAAAGATGGTCATAGAATGGGCTAATATTAAGTTACAGATAAAATCTCCCCACCTGCAACACTTACTAGCAGAAATAAAAAGACAAATAGAAAGGTTCGTGTTTATTCCCTTTACACATGTATACTGGG
This sequence comes from Pseudotsuga menziesii, assembly GCA_001517045.1. Lineage (NCBI taxonomy): Eukaryota > Viridiplantae > Streptophyta > Pinopsida > Pinales > Pinaceae > Pseudotsuga > Pseudotsuga menziesii. The sequence goes on along the minus strand of LPNX010274829.1, from coordinate 622,978 downwards.
AATTAAATGAAGAGGTCGATGTGCTGTCACAAAGTGCTCTACTTTTAGCTCTAGGAAATACAATGGAGGAGGAAGGTGGAGGAAGATAAAATTGTCTTCGATAGTCATCTATTTTTAAACATAGATTCGATATAGGGATTATGAAGCAACTAGAAACAGACAAAATAGATTTCGATGAATACAAGACAGTAATGGAAGAATTCCACTTTTCAATTATAGCCTCTCATGAGAGAAGAAAGTCATGCTAACTCGAGGAGTTTTTTGTAAGTCCTTCATTGATCGTCTATGTTATTCTATATGAATAAAAGATTGTTTCCTTGTAATATATATATATATATATATATATATATATATATTACAATTTTTCTTATTATTCATTAAAATATTTTATATATTACATAATTTAATAACAGAAGCTTAAAATAAAAAATCTCTTACTATCCATTAATATATTTTATATATGACATAATTTAACAGCATAAGTTTAAAATAAAAATAATTTTAAATGTGTAAATTACTTTAAAAAAACCTATTATAATTTAATATTTTTTTAAACAAATAAGTTATATGATAAAAAATTATTTTGTTTCTTTTGAAAAGGGTTTGACAATTAATGAACAATTTACCTCAATTTATATATTATAAATTTAAACATTTTCTTGCATCCTAATATATTATATTTATTATAAAAATGGTTTAGTAACTAATGGGCAATTTACTTCAATTATATATTATAAATCTAAGCACATCCCATAATATAAAGTAATTAGAGGTAGACATTTATTTAGAGAATTATGAGCACTATATAAAACAAGAGAAGTTCCAAAGCAACAAGTCCTTGCTTATGAACTTGTTGGTTTGCACAAGTTACTTAAATAACAATTACTGGTTTTATTTGCTTATTAGGTATGATGTTTATTAGAGATCTGGTATTGTTGTTCTATAATAAGATAATGAAATCCAATTAGAAATGTTGATAGAAGAAACAATGACATGTGGTGGATACAATGGTATGTTGCATAATGAATACTTGGTATATTGCTATTCTAAGATAAACTTTAATTGGATCAATAGTAAAAAAATATAAAAAATATTTGGGAACTAAATATCATGGATCTCACACCTTAAGTATGGTTTATGATAGAAAATTTGTTATTTGTTTTTATGTTTTCAAAGATGTGGGAATGAAATAATTTTATGAACTTTTCAATAAATATTATATGGAAATTTCTTCATGCAGGAATAATTTTATGAACTTTCCAATAAATCTTACATGGAAATTTCTTCTCGATGAATATACTAACAAAACTACCTTGAAGAAAAGCATTATACTTTTTTTTATGTTTCATTGTTTATAAACAACTTCTACAAATATTTTTAATAACAATTTATGAGTTATATTCATACACACTATGTAGTAAAAACAAGAACATAAAAATTGAATGTGAATCAAAAGATATTTTCAAACATACATAAAAATTAAAAATGAATCAAGAGATGTTTTATGTTGATTAATTTTTTAATATATAATTTGTTTATTTTCCTTTCACTAGTATACCACTTTTAATGAAAAAAAATTAATAAGGTTTATAATTACTTGGTCTTTATTAAGTTTATTATGTCCCCGACAGGGAAAAATATAGTTTTCACGAAGGCCCTATTAATTTGGGTCTATAGCCTACCTATAGGCTACAAAAAAAAATCTCTATAGTTGAGTAAGGCAAAAATATGTATTTAGAAAATGTAGCAATGGAAAATATAGGTGTAATTTTGTTATTGGTTTGCAGGCCATCCTCATTTTTTGGTGCCTAGGATGTGGCAGCGGGATTACGTTAGGTTCTTCCCACATGTTTGTCCTCTGATGAAAGGTTGTTGGTTGCAATATAGGCTTGTGTAGTGTACATGTTATATTATCCTTTCTAACCCTAAATACATACGCCTCCATGATTAGCCTCTACCATTTTCCACTGTTGCGTTTGTGTGTTGCCATTGCCTTGTTCGACAGGTTGCAAATCAGATAGTGTTGTGTTTGTGTTTCCATTGCCTTGTTCAACATGTTGTGATTCAGATAGTGGACGGATTTATGATTTCATGAGAGAAATATGATTCCATGACCATGAATACCTAACTCTATCTTGGAGTGGCCTTGTCTGCCACGCTCCTCGACACACATGATTTACCCCTCGGATGTCTCGCCTTCAACCTTTTCTTTTATTTTCATTTCTTTGCCTTGTCCGAGGAGGGTTTGGATGAACCTCATTATTCTAGAAACTGGGCGGAATTCGTTAAGAAATGAAGTTTAACGGACCTAGCAAGAATAGAACTGAATTTGCAATATTATACTGAGTAAATTCAAATTGAAAAACACTTATAATTTGACATAAATTCATAATGATACCATGCGTATGTTCATGTTTTGTTTTCTGTCTGAATATGTCGTTTATGTGGAATTTGTGAACTCTTAATAAAACCATATCAGACCTAAATAAAACCATATAAGACTTTAATTTAGGTTAGATAAATAATCAAAAAATTAGGTATGTATTGCCCAACTGTTTTGTCATTTACTTTACATGGACACTGCAACCACCAAAGAAAATGTGGAGTCCAATAGATATAACCCACTTTTCCTACATGAACAACAGAGTTAGATATACATTTTAGCCATTCCAAAAAAATTGTAATTAAAAAAATAACCAAAATTAATGTCAAAATATTATAACAATTAACAAATTGTTGCTCTTATTACGAAAAGATAGGTCACAAGTACAACAACTTGAACTAATGAAACACTTTACCAAAGTCACTCTCCTTTGAATAGAATTTAAATTGAAATAGGTCACAAAAGTCACGCTCTTTTGAATAGATTTTAAATCGAAATAGGTCACAAGTGCAACTATTTGAACTAATGAAACAAGTTAAAAAGATCATGTTTTTTAATATATTTTAAAACTAGCACTTGCACCAAGAACTGCAAAGAAACGTCAAGGGGGTAAAAATATTGTTTCTTTTCTCAACTAAAACTTTCGTTAGAGAATTAGTTATACTGAGACAGTAAGATAAAAAAAATAGAAGACAAATAGCTTTTTGTTTTACACTATATTTTTTTATGGAAAACAAAAAATTCGGAAATCAGACAATTGATCGTTATGAATGAACATATATTTTTTCGTTTTCCAATTTATGATATTTGAAATATCGCAAAGGAGAAAGACGACTCTGTTTTCGTATTTCCAATTTAATTGGTCTATCAAATGTTATTATTTTTTTTTGTTAAGGTTATTTGGGATTTACGATATCGGATATGGGAAACCTTATTGAAACTATAATAATAATAATAATAAAACCTATGTTTTTAGTGGATAGTGGAAGTAATTTATTTAATTGGTCAATATATATATTAAATAATAGGTTGTTTGTCATTTCATTTTATAAATATGTATTTTATTATTTAAATATTTCCCATTTTCTATTTCCGATTTCCGGATTTCGGGTATCGGAAAATGGAAATTCCATTATTTGTTAAGGTTATTTGGGGTAACTCGATTTCCAATTTTTCGAATATCGAAAATCGAAGACCATAATTTTGAAAAAATAACATAATATTATATTATTTTTAAAATAAAAAATAATAATTACTTTTCAACTTATTACTTATCATACCAACCGATGTCCATAAAAAATGGTTGTCTACTGATTTCGGAACCGAAAAGTGTAAAAGTCCATAAATCTCATTTAAAAAATAGACAATTTTGACCATAACTAAAATTGGTTCAGTTGGAAGTTCAATACTGATTCTGATTCCTCATTTGATAAAGAGGTAACGCTATCGTTGAAATTTTATTTATATTTTATGTTTTTCCGATTTTTGATTTATGATATTTGAAATATCGGAAAGGAGAAAGATGACTCTGTTTTCGTATTGCCAAATTAATTGGTCTATCAAATGTTATTGTTTCCCCGGCTTCAGATTTAACGTATCAGTTATCAGATATGGGGAATATAGCTCGATTTATGATTTATCTATTTTTTCGCTTTCGGAGTATTAGAAACGAGAAGTGGATCTTGGAATCGTGATTTGTCGTTTGTAGTTAATAATTTTGTCTATTTTCCCTATTCGTGATTTTTTTATATTTTGATATTCCCTATTCTCGATTTTTGAATTTAGGGTTTTACCATTGTTATTAATGCTTTCTCTATTACGGATTGTTGATATTGCGATATACCCTACTCTCTATTTCCAATATTTCTTTTTGGCCATTTGAGTTCACTTATTTAATATTCGAATTTAGGGTTTTTACCATTGTTATTGATGCTTTTTGAGTTTGGTGAGGGTTCTTTTACAGTGCATATGTTGTGCGTTAGAGCAGTCATAGTTGTAACTTTCTGAGCGTTTACACCTATAATTTTTCACCATGTGATTGTTTTTTTTCTGGTAAATTTTAACCTGGTTGTTTTTATGCATGGTTGCTAAAATTCAATCAGAGAAGGTATCTGTGACAAGCAGGAATACTAGATCTAAAAGTGCTCTTCAAGAGCATAAAAACAAAGATCCTAATGTAGGGTGTTTTTACTGACACCGGTGGTTATGTGTCTGAGAGCTTAATTATAGAGTGGTCTAGAATTTACACTATTTTTGACAATGATGACTTGTCCTCTGTTGATCATGACCAACTTGCATACCTTCAGATACGTAATTCTTAGCTGCATCACGTTGGTTCCAGGCCACCATTTATGCCTTACACAGACATTGTTATGTGGGCATTGGATCACGTGGACCCTAAGGAAAGAATATTTCGTGACATTCATAATGTCGTTATTGCTTCGTTTCGTCCATAGATTTTTTCTAGGGCTTATGGTTTGCCAACTCCCAAGCAACTTCTCTCGTCAAAATTTGTCGATGAAAGTCATGCCAATTTGAATTATGAACAAGTGGTGAAATATTGGCTATAAGACCCAATGCTTGATATTCCTATTTCACTTCCTACATGTCATGTATCTTGGTTTAGGGAACCATTTTCCTTGTTGTGCACTATGATTTGCAGGTTATATGGTTTACCCAATTGTTCTTCACTCCAAGCGAAGTGGGTTCCTCTGGCGAACCATATATTGCTTACAGGTCATTCGTTCAACTAAGCGCAAATTCTGTCATTTAATTTGCATGAGGAAATTGAAAAATATGAGAGAACCCGCAACAATCGTAAACCATCTTTCTATATGTCAGGGTTTGTAATGGATGCATTTTGTGCATCCACTGCTTTCCCGGCTCTAAATTGGAATTGTGACAGAGAAATATCCACCTATTAATATATATTGCACTAATATGTGGGATGGAAATTTTATCCCTTGGGTTTATAAACTCTGTGACATATTTCTCGGGTCAATGTACTACAATATTTTTAAAGCTGATGCTCCTGAATTCTGTGATAGTCCTAGGTAAATGATTTCAGCATTTGGTGACTAGTATGTAGGACAATTTTTCTCTTACATAAGAATTTGGGGTAGTAATATAGTTCACTTTCTTCCTAGAATTGTTCCAGATCCAATGGTGCTTCAATAATTTGCATATCAGACTGTTATTGATGGTGTTTCACCCAAGTTGATCAAACATAAGAAGAAGAGCTGGCCGAAATTTCCTGTGAATATTGGAAACCTTACGCTACAGAGTGTTGCTCATGCGTCTTCTGTGGGAAATGAGATTTTTGTTATGAACTTGGGGGAGGCATTCAAAAGAATGCATGACCCAATAGGATATTTGGTTGATCTCTTTGTTCATGAGCACTTGAAATTTCAATGTGTTCATGAAAATGAACAAAATGATTCCATGTTTCAAGGAGCTATAAATTTTAAGTGGGCAATGGATAAAATTACTGATCGAGAGAGGAAATTGATTCTGTATAAGTATCAAAAGGAAGTCAAGACAAAAATTGTTGGAGAAAGAGGATATAAACTAAAATTAAAAGAATATTTTCAAAAGGAGAAGACAGAACAAGAAGCGAGAGAGGATGCATCAAGTTCTGTTGGTGCTCTTGTTGCTCAACCGAAGGCCAAATGGAAACATGTTCTTGAAGGCTCATCAATTAGAGAAAATTTCAACTCAAAATGGGCCTCCTAAAAAAAAATTAATAAAATAATAGTTAAAATAATAAAATAATATTTATTAATTTTGGAGGAAGAAAAGAAAAAAACTACTTTTTTGTTTGTATTTTCGACATATCTCCCCGTGTTTTTACTCAAATTTCGATCGGGAGAGCTCGTTGGATGCGGAATTAAATTTTGTATCCAATGAGTACCCACTCAGAATACTTTTGACGAACCCCGCTACCCCAAAAACAAGAAATACCTGAAAAATGTGATGATGACATCATCATCACGTTTTTTCAAGTATTTCTTGTTTTTGGGGTAGCGGGGTCCGTCAAAAGTATGCCGAGTGGAAACTCATTGGATGCGGAATTTAATTCCGCATCCAACGAGCTCTCCTGATCGAAATTTGAGTTAAAACACAGGGAGATATGTCAAAAATACAAACAAAAAAAGTAGTTTTTTTTATGATACCTATCCCCAAATTTATATTAAAAAAGTGTTTAAGACCTATACGGTATTTCAAATTTAAAGCAATTTTATTGGCTAACACATGACGACATGGAATTTGAGTTAAAGTTAAAAGGCCCATTTTGAGTTGAAATTTCCTCTAATATGATTCTGTATTGGCACAATGGAAGATACTCTGCAGAAAGGGCCAGAACAGGCTATCACTGAAACAAGTTGTGGACAACCTGAAGTGGTAGAAGCACAAAAAGAGAAAACTCAATTTCCTTCAATGTAGTTGCCAAGAAAGAGCAGACTCATGTGGAAGATGTTTCTATAAAGAAGGTAATTTGTTTATCTTCAGGTCAGATTGAGATTGATAATATGGATATGGAACAACATCCTGAGGTTGTTATAACTATGTCAAATATGGAAACGCTTCCAAGTATGTTAGGTTCATCATGTTCCCAGCTTAATTTTTTCGAGGTAAATTCATCGTCAATAAATGGAGCTACTATTAGCATGCCCTATTTTTCAATTAATTTACTCATCGATACCTATCCTACATCGCCAATTCCCCAGTTGTTTGAGAACGACATTCCTTCTGTCTCTATGGGTATTTCTAAAAAGGAATATTTTCCTATGTCTAGTTTTATTACATCACTCACCTTTACCTCTGTCTCAAGTCCTATGGACATTGCCCCACTTAGGATAGATATTCCTATAAATCAAATGGAAACTGATTCATTGGTTACCATTCAGCAGGAGATGAATTCATCATTAGAAGTGATAGCAGATTTTAGAGAATATGCAGTGGTATTAATGGGAAAATATTATTGGAGTAAAAAGGATAAAGCTATGGTTAAGAGGGGATCAAAGAAAGCGAGACATGGTTCAGAAAAAGATGTGTCTGCCCTTGGTCAAGTTATTTGGAAGGAAGATACAAGTAATCTTCCTCAAGAAGTAGTGAATGCAACTGCTACCATGGGATTTTTCATTGGAGCTAATTTTAACACATTTTCACAATTAATTTTGGCTTTTGGTGAAAAAGAGAAGGAATTGGACAAGTTGAAACAGGACTTAGCAGAGGCAAAAAATAGGTATCAACAAGAAATTGGTAAATTGAAACGAGAGCATCAAGATAGAGTGGAGCAATGGAAGATGAAAGCTTAAGAATTGAAGCACCAACTTGAGAATGCAGAGGTTGTGAATCAACAAGGAGCAGAGCAAATTGCTCTTGTAAATCAGCAGTTGAAATATTCTCAAGTAGGTTTGAAATTGTCATGTTTTCTAGATATGACACTTGAGGATTTTAAACAAGTACTTTGTAAATTGCAAGAAGAGTTTCGACAGGTTGTCATAGATTTGTATAATTATTTTGATGAGATGCATGGGTTGTATGACAAGTTTAGCAAACATTTTGAAACTGTAGAGGATCACCAGGATCGCATAAAAAAAGCATCTACTGCTTTAGAGCAAGTAACAAGTTGGCAAAACTATATTAAGGAAAAACCTAATGGATTGCTAATTTTAAACAAGTTACAGCTGAAAACAACTGAAGTTGCAATTCAGACATGGGAGGGTATTTGTGGTTCTGTTGAAGATCTAATAAAATCGGGACAAATAATTTGTGAACAAAAGTGGTCAGATTCAAAGAATTTGCTAACGTATTTGAGTTTTCTTGTTTTGGATCTTATCAATGAGGCACCTTCACACCAACTTCATTTGGAATAAGTTCAAAAGGATTTTGATGATTCGAAAGAGTTGATTCAACAAATCAGTCAGTTGGCAGTGCAAGAAATTGAGAAATGGATGAAATATCCTCATGCTTCAATAGCTCGAATAAAGGTGTTCCTTAAACAATGGAAAAAAGTAGGACAGGAAGAGATTTCTTCCAAAATTTGCAAGACCGAAATTCAATTGAGGAGTGCTCATTTTCAGGAAGTGGATGAGATTTTGGAGTTATTTGGAAAGTGGCGTTCTGCCCTTATTGAAAATGTAGAAACTAATCTCGTAACTATGTAATCTTATTTGAATACGAATAGACATTGTGTTATTCAATAGTTTCAATTTGTGTGTTTTTAACACTTTGGATATTGTTCTTTGCAATTTGATTTTGTTAAGTTTTCTAAAGTAAGTTGGAAGAAATAATCTTGATATGCATGTGTGCACATTAATTTTTTTTTTTCATTATTTGTTATATCGTGGAGTATTTTATCTTGAAATGATTATTCAGTTTGTTTAAGTGTCATTATACAGTTATGATAGACGTATTATGTATGGAAAAGTTTTTTTTTTTGACAAATTCAATAGATCCCCAATCTATTTGTGAAAAATGCACTTTTTCACATTCATCTAAAGTACTAAATAAATTGAAGTTTTCAGAGAAAGATAAATATTTATGCATATAAAATCTGTGTGTTTTTAACACTTTGGAAGAAATAATATTGCTTTACATGTGTGAATATTTTTTTTCTTCCTTTATTTGTTATATCCTGCAGTATTTTTATCTTGAAGTGATTATTCAGTTTGTTTGAGTGTCATTATACAGTTATTATAGACGTTTTATGTATGGAAAAGTGAGTTTTTTTTAAATGCACTTTTATATGCATAAAATATCTATCTATCTCTGAAAACCTCAATTTATTTAGTACTCTACATGAATGTGAAAAACCAAAGGTTTGTTGCTATAGTAGTTATTGCTTTAAGTTTATTTTAAGCGAAAAGTCATAGTCGGGAAGAAACAAATTAAGTGTTCGATTTATGATATTACGTATGTAGTTTAAATAGTTTTTGTATATTGTTATTTTTATGGTAATTAAAAATTTAAAACAAATCTGTTGTGTGGAATTGTTGAAAATTAAACGGCATGTTAATATATTTTTGAAAATAAAATAAAATATACTCTTTGTCGGTAAGCAGATTTTGTTTTTGTAATTTTCTTACTTTTATTTGAGGATTGGTTTGTGTTGTTATGTCAATTAAATTATAGGTATTTTTATTGATGATATACTTGTTTTAGGTAAAGAACTTATTCTAAAGCTACAAGGTCATTATTTTGTGAAATTTGTGCTTGTTATTAATTTCTCAAAATTTAATAACTATGTTTCCAATAAGGAACACCCTATATGAATTTTTTACTTAAATTTGAAATATGAAAGCTTGAAGCTAAAGTCGAATATTTTGGTCCCATACAGGCTTTTTCCATTATATAAAATTTATTTTTCATGAAAAAAGCATGCTTTCGAAAAAATAAATCAAGAGGCTAAAGAGCCTTCATGATTTACCTACTCCTATAGCATGTATTCCATGGGGGAGGAAGAAGTTAGGCAGAAAGAGTAGGAATAGACAGAATAAACTCTGACACAATAAATTCTGAGGAAATAATAGGAACATAGCATGTTTCTTATTGGAAAACATAGAATCTTGATTTCGAGATTAAGAAATATCGGCAATTGGAAATAGGAGCATGAAGATGTTTGTATTTGAATTTAGGTTTTCTAGATTTTTTGGATTTTGACACCTAGCATTTTCGGAATCCAAAATGTCGGAGAATATAACATGGTTCTTGGAAAATATAGTATTTCCAGATTTTGAAATTTCGAATATTGCATTTCGGAATGAATGAGTTTTTCTTCATGGAAAAAAAATTGCACATTCAAAAATGTCAAATATCGCAAATCAGAACATGGAGATGTTTCTTATTTGTTTTTTATCGTATATTAATTTAATAGATTAAATAATAACAATTACATCTATTAATAAATATGAACTTTAACTCTGGATACAAATAATGAGAGTCAAATTGGCAAGAATGGAATTGAGGGCAACAACAATCTATTGAGCAGCAGAGCATTTAATGTGGCTACAGCAAGTTTGATGATTATTGAATGTTGAGCTGTTCAAGATTCAAAGGTGATCAGGCGTGTTACAAGAGCATTAAATGCTTTGCACGTCAATGGATAGTAGTTGGGGGTATCGTGGTAGAACCACACTCTGGTTGTCATGCAAGAATATTTTCACTTATTCTGTAGTAATTATGCATTAATGAAGTGGGTCTTGTTGTCCTATTCTAAAATCATTAGCCATTAATGAAATGGGTCTTATTGTGCAGACCGGCACTCTACCATGCAACAGATAGAAGTGTCATGAAAACACGCAATCTAGCTGGCGAAAAAAAGATGGTACTGATCAAATCCATACGAACAGACTGAATAAAGCCTAAGCATTTTCAAAACGTGTACTTAATAGATCAACTCCATTTCGTATTTTTTGACAACTAAACTGCATGCTGCGTCCTTGCTGGATTACGGGATATAAGAACCGCGAAAATTAAAAAATTAAAAATAAGTGGGATGTAACCAAAATAAAAATTGGCAATTACTAGTATGATTGCAGAAACACCATATGTGATCATTAATTAAATATGTACACAACTCAAGAAGGCGGCATGCAGTTGATCAGAGAAATAGTTGTTGTGAAAAAAGAGTTCATTGTTTTTGTTGATATTATTTCTGTGTAACTTGTTTCTCTTTGGGGTTTATAATAAGTATTGCATACGCGGGATGAGTGATACAATTAATCCTATTTTTCCTTTTGCATGTCATTTGATGCGACATTAATTTATCCTTGTCGAGGACGTTTTGTCAATACAGCTAAGCCAAGATTTGACGCGGTTGTCATTTGAAGTGGTACAACAATATTTTGTTTCCATTAATGGCTGCGGTCCATTGTGTTGGTCTTAGCATGATTATGAGGCTTTGTCCCTTATTTCGTTTAGCTATTTCTTGGCTGGTTGGTAGTGTCTTGTGGCACTTTTGTTTTTTCCATATTTTGTTGCAAAAACTTGCGTCTTCCTTTGTTGAGTTTTCTTTTGTATCTGAAACATCATATTATGTCTATAACGAACATAAAATAATAATTAAATAACTAATAATTAACATAATTAACTATAAGATTGAAAGGACATGACCTTTCAAGTCACAATTCCCAAGCCTTATTTAATAGGCGGGTCATCAACCATTGTAATCATCTATTATTTTTTATCTACAACCATTAATATACAATTGCCCTATGTCTTATCCGATATTCCATATATTTTGGTGATTATTGTGTGAGAAAAATAATTGTTCTCTTCATGTGGTATCAGAGCTAAATACTGTTAGCTAAATCCCGTTGGCTAAATCCCGGCCTTTGGCCATATTTTTGGCTTTTAGCCATCACCCAGGGTTTCCCTGCATTTTTGGTCCTTGACCATCTACACGAAAAGAAAAAGAAAAAGAAAAAAAAATTGTTTATAATAATATTTTTTTTTAAAAGAACAAAAAAGAGAAAAAGAAAAATTGATCCGCTGCACTCTATTTTCCGCACTCATGCTCCACTGCCCTTCCACCTTCATCTCCCTTATGCTTGCTCACTCATCTGTGCTCCTCTGTCTTCTGCTACACTTCTCACCGCCCTCCACCGCTGCACTCCCCACCTCCTACCACTCCTCGCCATCTCCTCCTCTTCTCTACCGCCACCTACTCTTTCGCTCCTCCTCGGCTCTTCCAGGCACCTCCTGTACATCCCCACTCCCATCTTCACATCCCCTTCATCTCCTTCATCAGTCCACTTCCTTGACCTTCGTTCACCTTCCACCTCCCTTCCTCAACCTTCGTTCACTCTTCCACCCCCACTCGTTTTGTGTTCCTGCTGCTCCCTCCTCCGGCTGCTTCCCTCCTACTCCCTCCTTCCACCACTTCCCTCTCCTCCCCTCATTCCATCCAGCACCTCAGCCACCACCTCGGCCCTTTCCCTCTTCCCCTCACCATGTGAGCCTACATTCAAAACCAAAAATAAATAAATTAATATATATAATATATAAATTATACAATCTTAATATTATTATTATAAAAATATTATTAATATTATTATCAATATAATTAATAATTATTATTATTAAATTATTATTATTATTATTATTATTATTATTATTATTATTACTTTTTGGAAAAAAAGGGGGTTATTTAACCTAATCAAAGAAGACTCCCTCGTCAAAAAAAAAAAGTCTAAGAAGTCAAGTTAACAAGACCATCCATCATCGAACAAAAATCCAAAATCGAGGAAGATCAGTAATCGACGAAGAGTCAAAACATCAAAGGAAGACTCGTTAAGAAATCGATCGCCATCTATCATTAAAGAAGTCAGAAACCATGGAATTTGGTTTGCAACTACAAATAGAGAAATTAGAATCCAAGCTAAATTGTTATCAAAGAGACTATGAAGAGTTACGGGACATAAATACGAAATCGGAAATGCTCATTAAATTACATAAGATGCAAAAAGAGCGCAAGGAACAAAAAATTTCCAACCAAAACAATCATATAGAAAAATTATTGGCCCAAATTAAGAAATTAAAAGACGAAAATGATTTCAATCAGAGACAAAAAAATCAAGATATAAAGAAAGAAATAAGTGATTACGAAGCAGAAATAATATGCTTGAACAAAATCGTTAACGACAAAGATGCAGAACTGACGCACATACGACAAAAATTAGAAGATCAAGAATCAGTGGTCGACCAGTATCGACAACAGATAAAAGTTCTTCAACAACAAAACAATGACTCTAAAAAGGAACACAAGCTGGAGATCTCAAAGAGTAATAAAAAAATTTCCGAAAATTCTAAAGAAATTTTCAAATTAAGAAATCATAACAAAACCCTGATTACAAAAACCAAACAATTGAAAAACAGCAGCAAGAGGGAACACTCTGGTGAAGAACTCGAAGGAAAAATACTAGAAAAGCAAGAAGAAAACCAGTGTCTAAATAATTGTAATCAGGAACTACAAAACCAAATCAAGGAGTTAGAAATTGAAAAAAAGTCGCAAGTTGAAAGAATCGAAAAGATTCAGATTCATAACAATCTACTGGAGAACCAAGAAGCACAAATCCAGAAAAATGCATCCAAAAATCAAATTGAGGAAGTGAATACAGTCCTCACCGCAGTCCAAAAGAAAGAAGAACAAACAATGCCTACACCTTAGAGGCATCCTAATTATAATTGTCATTTTGACCAATGACAGGGTCAAAATGAATATTCACAGAAGACTTATGTGGACATGCGAAAATTTCAACAGGACATGCAAAAATTTCAACAGACTAAACAACAATTGAGATGAATCATCCCACCAAAATACCTTAGAGCTCCGATAAAAATAGATCTTGGATGGACCATAGTAGTTATGATGTGAAAATTCTCCTGGGGAATTCGTAATTCGTATCGGCTCATTTCCTCAAAAGTCACAAATTACAAAAAGGGAAGAAATCCTGAGACAACAAATTAAAGTAAATCATATATTAAGGCCAATACATCTTTGAGGACAAGGATTCCCTTAAGGGGAAGGCAATGTAACGAACATAAAATAATAATTAATTAACTAATAATAAACATAATTAACTATAATATTGAAAGGACATGACCTTTCAAGTCACAATTCCCAAGCTTTATTTAATAGGCGAGTCATCAACCATTGTAATCATCTATTTTTTTTTATCTACAACCATTAATACATAATTGCCCTATGGCTTATCTGATATTCCAGATATTTTGATGATTATTGTGTGAGCGAAATAATTGTTCGTGAAATAATTGTTCACTTTAATGTCCAAGCAGCATCGACAGTCTCGTCGTTCTGCAAGTGGCGGTGGTTGTTCGGAACGAGTGAAGCAGGTGACAAATTCAGAACGAGTGAAGCAGGTGACAAACATAGATGATTATAACAATGAGATTTCTCCGCGAGTTCAGTCAATAATAGATGATTGGGAAATAAGAATTGTAAAGGACAACCTTACTCATGATACTGATGGTGGTAGCCCCAATCACTATTGGATCATAAAAAATATGATGGGCACACTTATGGAGGAAATGATAGCTAGATGAAACAATACTAAGTTGGCTATTTCACAGGCTACATCCAAAATGGTGGAATTAGATATGGTCATAACCCAAAGAAATGTTATGGTCATTTGGAAAATATTAGCTCAGGGATTCGACTCCTTGGGTGATGGAGGTAGAAGGAGTGTTTATGTGGCTCCATCTGCTTCAATGAATGTTGACCGTACCGTCCCTTATGCATCTACAGTGCCTGTTGGGATTCCTAGAACCATTAGCTAGGTTTCCAAACAAGGTCGTGAGTCTGATGCTTCTGTAGACCCTGTTGTGGCCCTGAAGCCTAGTCTATTATCTTCAAATGAGGAATTCTTTGGGCCTTGTCGTATTGTTGAGGAAATGCAGGAGACGCAAGACCTTGCTGTCACTATCAGCGGTGCTAATCCATGAGCTTGTTTTTGTTTTGTTTTTGTCTATTTGGCTTCCTTTTGTTTGCATTTAATTTTATGCTCGTTTATAGTTTTCTAGGTGTCTTGATAAGTTTTTTTCATAGTAATTTTATACGTAGCCCCCCATGTATCACATGGGTTATTGTGGCTCTTATGAATATTTCTGTAATTTTGTTTAAACTTTACTCAGCATCTCTCAATCTGTTTCCACTCATGATTCCTTTAATGTTATAGCAAAGTTTGATACATTCAAGTTCGAGTTATTTCCAAGACAAATTTACATTAATATCGTAAGCAATTATGGTTTTGAAATACATATATTTGGATTCAATGAATTGGTACTTTATTTGTATGAGCAAATAGAAATAGGACTAGTATACATGGTGTAAAATGGCAATGTTTAAGGTAGAAAAAATGTTGTTTTGAGTATAGGCTATTCGAATATTAGTTGATGGAGTATATAAGTTATGTCGACAAAGGTAGAATGGTTGATCTTGTTGGACTTGTCATTTTAGTTTCATTTACATTCACAATACGAAAACGGAAGCGTGTTGAAACTGTTAGGCGAACCATTGGACTCCGTTACATGTAAGACTATAGTATTGACATAACACTTTGGGGAGACCATTCTCAAATTCAAGGATCTGAGCTTGGCAGCATTGGCAATTTATCTCAAATCACAAATTTTTTTAAAGGTTGACTTGGAAGATGTAATTGGAATCCCAAATATGAATATCGGAAATTGGAAATCGGAAATAAATTTGTTGCAATTTCATTACTCATGATGATTGAAAACAATTGAAAGAAAGGGTAAGTAAATAGTGATACCCCTTATGTAGGCGACAGTGAGTAGAGAATTAGGAGGCAATTCTTAATATTCACCAATTCGATGTCCATCTAGACACTATATGTCCTTGGTTGGAAGTAGCATGAGAGGAAAAAGAATGACGTTTATGGCTGCAATTTTTGTGCAAATAAAAACTATAACTTGGGATTAATGTGAAGAAACATGTTAATATGAAAAAACAGATTAATTTTATCTCTTTGCGTGTAATTTTGCCGGACATTTCTTCTGTAAAGTTGATTTATTTTTTCAGAAGCATAGTAATTTTTAGGAGTTCTGTTTGTTTGCAAATAATATTTGTTTAGTTTTCACATTTTCATGGATGGGCCTGACAAGATTTTGTCACAGTCTGTTAATGTGATTAGTGGGATCTCTACTATCAGTATTAACTTGCAGCGACATATTTTTTTTATATATCATTTCTTTATCTAATGAATTCAATAATCTATTTTTACTTTGTTCTGCATTCAAAATTTTCAACAACGTGCCAAGCTATTTCCTCACCACTGTTTTAAACTAATATGTTATAATGCTTCTTAGCTAGTCGAAAATAAACCCTAAAAAATTCCTATTGGTTTGCCTTGGCCTTCTAAAGGAAAGAGCATGCTTTTGAAAAAACTTATTGAACACCGATCTACGATCTTAAGTCGGAAGGGGCATGTAATGAACATGTTTTTGATATCCAAAATTTCGATAAAACCTCAACTGTAGAGTGTTTGCTTTTAACGGATTAGAGTGGTTGTTAGATGACTGTTTTCACTTGATCAAAACAGCTAAAGTTATAGTTAATCAACTATCCTTGCATGTCGTTCATTTGGGTATATGAATTTTATTTAACTATCCTTTTTCAACTATTTATGTTAATAAATATTAAGTTTAAAGATGTTTCAAGATCAAGGTGTTTGGAATTGTATTTGAACACTGGATATTTGTATATGTTGAAAAATCGGAAATGGGGACATAACATGTTTGTTATTTTCACATGTAATATTGTCGTAATTTGATTCTGTAATTCAAAATGTGGTAAAATCGGAAAATATGGTGTTTGTTATTGGGAAATCCTAAGGTATTGCAAAAATTTTAAATGAAAAATTATAAATTCTCTTAAATAAAGTATTTCAATGCATTTGGAAATAACGAAACAAATGTTAAACATGTAAAATATGTTGTTGCTGTTTGCAAAGTGGACAAAAATAAATTTTTAAAGAGCAATATTATCGAAAGTTGAAAAGAACAAAATGTTAAATGCGAATATGTTTGTGAATCGCAAATATTGGAAATCAGAAATCAGAAATGACAACAATGAGAATAACTAAACATGTAAGACAAAAGTTTCTTTATACAAAATGATAATGATAAAGTTCCAAGTGTAAAGAATGTCTTATTTTCACTGTTCTTATTATTTTCGCAAAAGTTATTCCTCTAATAAGTTTATGCCTATTTTAAGAATCAATTGAAACGAGGGAAGTATGATTCACTATCTCATATGTCAGAACAGCAAAGAATTTCATATCATGTTGAAAAAGACAAGTCAATGTTCCTATTGGAAATTTTCGACATTTTGGAATCGAAAATATATGTTCTATGTTTTACAATAAGGAAGATGTTATCTTCCAATTTTTTATTTTGCAACAAAAGCAGAAATCATGTGTTCAAAAAACCAGAATTGCCATTTCTAGTTAATAATTTTGTCTGCCTTCCCTATTCCCGATTATCGATATTCCGGATCTCGGAAACCGGAAACACCACATCTTTTTCGACTGAGTTTGTTTCCCGATCTCCGATCCCGATTTAGCAAATCGAAAAATGTTGTTATTTTCGAAGATATCGGCTATAGTATTTATGATATTCCGACAGATGCTTGGGAGAGTCAAAATTACATTTTCAGGATGAACATATTTGTCGCTCTATGTTGTTCCGATTTGGTATTTTTCAACCTCTCAGATTTCCGAAATCCTATCTTCTATGTTTTCCAATAAGGAGCACCGTATGTTCTGATTTGGGATTCACCAATTTCCAATTTTCAACATTTGGGATATCTTAAGTTTTGTATTTTGAATTAAAGAAATGTCAAAATTTCTATTTTCGATTTTCGACATTCAGTTCTAGGAAAATGAAAAATATCGATTTTGTTAAAGAGGTTTGGTGTTTCAGGCTTTATTTTCACTCTTGGTATTATTTTTGGAGATTGTGACACAAGAGAAATCAGCAGCAGTGTCTTAGGAAAAGTGTCTTTCATCACTTGAACCAGCAGTCAAACAAAACCATTGCCAAATTGACGTCAAACTAACATTTTAAACGCACAAAAGCACTGCAGAAAATAATAGCCTATATCCAAAGCCTTAATAGAAAATAATTTCTAACATCTGTTGTTTAGGACAACATATAGAAGTGTAGTGAAGACACGAAAGCAACAAGAGAAAACTAGAGATTTTAATGGTTAAGATATTATTTATACCCAATTTATGATTTTAATATTATATTCGATTTTTGATATTACTTATCTTAACCATTAAAGATTTCAATTTTAATAAGGTGGATATTTCAGATTTCAGAATCATAGGTTTAATGGTTAAGATATTACTTATACCTGATTTCCAATTTTCGATATGTGTTCATTTTGCGACATTTAGGATTGCAAAAATTCTTTTTCATATGTTTTTCAATAATGGACATATACAAAAATATTGTGTGTTCAAATACGAACATGTCCATATTCCTATTCTGAATATGTGATACTTTACATTTACGACATTCACAAGTATGAATATTTATGATTGCAGAAATTATTTTTCATATGTTTTTCAATAATGGACATACACAAAAATCTGAGTCTCAGATATTTCATATTTATGATATTTCGGAATGCAAAATTTTCGCATAAGTTATTCCTCTTCTAAGCTCATTTCTATTTTAAATTTGTTGTGTGTTATTTTTTATCTGTCTCTTTGTAAATTTGGCAGAAATTTGGTGTCTAAACTTTGTTTGATTCTGTATATCAAAGCACTAAGCTTTAAACAACAGTTATTAATTGTTCAGTATTGGAGAACGATAACGAAAAATATATTAGAAAAGATTTGTAGTGACCTTGCAGATTTAGGCTAAGTTCATTATCTAAAACAAGTAAATGAAGAACTAAATAGACATAGGTTATTATTTATATATAAATATAATTTCCAAAATTGGAGAATCGGGAATTGGAACATAGGATGTTCCTTATTAGAAAACATACTTATTAAATTTTGATAAATTCATAACAACAAGCACATATTCGTAGATCGGGCAATCGAAAATGGGAACTTGGCATGTTGGTTACTGGAAAACATAGGATTTCTGGAATCAAAAATATGATTTATTCATTTTTTTTAATAATAGTATTTCCTGAATTTGAGATATCATTTAGTGTACTATTAATTCATTGTATTTACATTTTTTATGAACATATAGCCATAAATTGCAAGAAAATTTACAAGAAAATATAAATTATTAAATTTAGAGAAATTAATTACATTAAGGACATAATTTTATTGACATAGCATGCGTATTACAACATTATGAAGTTACATGAGCATTATAAGTCACAACTCTTTATTTTCACTGTTTGTACTTAAATAAAGTATTTCAATGCATATGGAAATAACGAAAGAGATTATAACAATTTAAAATATGTGCAGTGTTGTTGTTTGCAAAGTGAACAAAAATATATTTGCAAATAACAATATTAGCGAAAGTTTAAAATAGCAACATGATAAATGCAAATATATTTTGGAATCTCAAATCTCGGAAATCAGAAATCTGTCAATTAGGACAAAGGTTATTTTATTTTTATGAACTGATACTCAATTTATACACAATGATAATGTTGGACATTTACTATTATCTTCTCAAGAGAGAAAACATAAATTTCGGTAGCTAAATTTGTAAGCATTTCCATGTTTAAAACATTACGATAGGTTTCCTTAGCTAAATTTGCAATTGTTGTAAAGGTGAAAACCTTGCAAGTCTGGAGAATGCTTTAGCAGTGTAAAATACTTGATGTTGAAAAGAGATGGAAAGGAAAGATGCCGAGTTGGGGAATTTGGGTGTACAGAAATCTCCATTTGTGAGAAAGAGCATAGCATTTGATATCTTGTTAAAAAGATATAGCATAGTAGCATATTAGGAAAGCCTGAAGAATAAATTTGTTGCAATTTCATTATTCATGATGATGGAAAATGATTGAGAAGAAGGCTAAACAAATAATGATACCGCTTATGTAAGTTGTAGTGAATAGAGAAATAAAAGGAAATTTATGATCTTCACCAATCCATTGTTTCTCTAGACACTATAGGCCTTTCATTGGAAGTAGCAGTGCGAACTTATCTTCCCATCTCTTCCCATTCCCGACTTTGATATCACCATGCTGTGATTTTTTTCTTTGGAAGCCATGAGAGGGGAAGTAATGACACTCACGAGTGCAGTTTTTGTGCATATAAAAAATAATAAATGAGGTCCAAATGATTTTTTCCTCAATAGGAGGGTCTATTTATTCACTAAATCTTACAGATGTTATCATGAGTTTGGCATTTTCATAATGTAGTAAATATCTATAACTTAGTATTAATGTGATCTGTATATAATTTCCTTATCTCTTGGAACACGCAAAAGGTCACTTAAAAGGTGATATGAAAGGCCGCAATGGGAGCAGAATTCACGATGTGAGATTATTGCATTTGAAAGATTTAGTCTTTGGAGCGTGTAATATTAACAATCATTTATTAACAGAAGAAATGATTGTTACCCTCACTCGTTGTCAGCATTAAGTGATTAATTTTTATCTTATTTCCCGATTTTCGATTTTCACATTGGTAATTTCTTGCTGTAACAATTAAAAGCTTAATCATTAAATGATTGTCAATATAACTTGGTATTAATGAGATATGTATATAATTGCCTTATCTCCTGCAGCACGGGAAAGGTCACTTAAACAATGATATGAAAGTTCACAATGGGAGTAAAATCCGAGATGTAAAATATATTGCATTTGAAAGATTTGGTCTTTGGAGCGCGTGATATTGATAATGATATAATGATTAAGCAAGATAGTTCATATATAATATATATGAAATTACGTCATCATATTAATCACAGAAGTCACTGTTACCCTTACTTGTTGTCAGCCTTAAGTTATTTTGAAAATATGTAAACTTCACATTTGTTACTTCATGTTAATCATTAAGTGATTGTCAATATCACGTGCTCCAAAGACTAAATTTTTCAAATGCAATAATTTCACATCTGGGATTCTGCTCCCATTGCGGCCTTTCATATCAGTGTTTAAGTAACCTTTGGCGTCTTTCAAGATATGTGAGATTTTTAATAACTTGAATAAATAAATCTTAGCAAGGACAAAATATTCGCAAGAGCTATTGCAAATTGAGAGAAATGAATTGGAAAATTGTTCGAAAGCTTCAATTGAAAATCATTTCCAGCATCGGTCGTTTAGGACAACATATAGAATTATAGTGAAAACACGGATGCCATGTGTCAAAAAAACACGGTAAACACCAACTCGAAAGAAGAATCCGCAATTGAAAATCAATCCATTAATTCCATCAATCCATGCAAGCACAACAACAGATAGAAGTGTTCTGAAAGCACGCAATAAACATGGAGAAAAAAAGATGAAAATACATTATGGTTGTATAGTATATGATGAAAATCCAGATTTCATAATTACATTTTGTAATCCAGATCGCGTTCAATAATAGACTATCTATAAGTATTCTGCAGGATCTAACAGGGTTGCATTTCATGAGGATAATCTTACTCAAGCCAATTACATTTCCTAAGGCACTACATTCGACCTTGTCTTCTTCTTCATCCTCTTTTTTCCGACTTCGAAAGTTCTGAATCAGAAATGAATTTATCTTGGATTTTTCCTTATGCATGGATTTTCCTTACTTTTCTGACTTCACAAATTTGGAATCGGAAATGTTAAATTTTTAATGTATTTTCACTAATTTTCCGACGTCCAAAGCTCAAAATCAAAAATTTTAACTTTTTCTGGACTTCTCCCTTGTGCTTCCGCTTGCATCCTTCGCGATTCTGGACGTAAGAATAGGAAATTTTTAGTTTATGTAATTTGGAATATATGAGGATTTGTGTGAAGCGACCTATGTAATTGTTACTATAATTCTAAGTTTTTTAAATATATTTTTATTAATATTTAAAATAAAAGATTTATTAGTTTTTTTTTATAAGTAAGTTTTATCAATTGCTTGTTTTTGTTTGTTAAGGTATCAATTTTTCAACATACAACCTCCAGGTGATTGAATACTTATTTTACCTAGTCACTTATTTTCGAGTCCCGAAAATATTCTTAAATAGCTACTCTGTAAAAAAAAAGAATGATAGATGTGATTTTGTGAATTTCCTCATATTTGTTTGCTAAATTGTCATTATATGTAAATCTATAAAGTACAACATTTATTTATCTAATCGTTGTAGCAAAAAAAAGTTTAACTTGAATGAAAATGGAATTTTGCTCATTGATATTAGACAAAAGTGTTCTATATACAATGACAATGTTCAAGAAGCTTAAAAAGAACAGAAGGCATCAATAATAATTATTTTTATAATACAAATAACGTAGTAAACACCAAATTGTAATCATACAAAGTGATCTGTTGGGCATTCATCTGTGCTACAATCCTCATCCACTTCCATATGTTTTGCTACATAAATTTCCGTATGTTTTGCTAGCTAAGGTGCTACCATTTCCATATTTTGTGCACTTCATTTATTCTATAGCCCCTTAATCGGCTGTAAGAATGCCAACTTATCTTCCCTTCTCCTCCCAGTCCAGGCTTTGCTATCACCATGTTGGCATTTTTTTTCTTCAACAGACATGAGAGAAAAATTAATGATGCTCCAGTCAAGTTTGTGTGCATATAAAAAACCATAAATGAGGTCCAAATGATATTTGCTTCAGTAGGAAGCTCTATTTATTGAGTAAGTTTTACAAATGTTGTTATGAGTTGGGGATTTTCATGATGTTCATGATGTAGTATACATGTATAAGTTCAAATTAATGTGATGTGTATATAATTCGCTTATCTCTTGGAGTATGTGAAAGGTCAATTAAATGGTGATATGAAATCTCGGAATGCCAGGAGAATCCAAGATGTGAATTATGTTGAATTTGGAAGATTTGGTCTTTGAAGGATTTATTTATAGCATCATTAGAAAGCATGGATAAGATGACAAATGTGAAATTTGGACATTATTGGATAAATGAAAGCTAACAAGAAGTGAGGGTAATAGTCACTTCTGTGATTAATACGATGACGTGATAATATTTCAGTATGTTTAAGTGACCTTTGGAGTTATCCAAGAGATAAGGGAATTTTAAACAAATGATATTAATCATGAAAATTCATTATTAGATATATGCTACATGATGAAAATCGTAATCTCATAATAACATTTTATAAGATTTAGTCAATAAATATCATCATAGGACATTTATGAATTTAGATATCTATGGGACACAAGAAAGGTAATAGCAACGAAGTTTGAATCATCGGATAGAGGTGTATAGATTTAGGGTAAGTTTGTAGTAACCTTGCAGATTTAGGGTAAGTTCATTATTTAAAAGAAGTGTATCATAAATAGGAAAGAAGTATATCGGCAATGTCGCAGCGTTTTGTATGGAAATGATAAAGTCATAATTGGAGAGAAAATTAAGGCTATTGCATGAAGCAAAATTTTCTCATCTATGGAGGGGCACAACCAGGTCCAGGGATGCAGAATGTTTTGTATATTAAACCAAAATTGGTTTTCCTGATTGAAATTTTGTATGACATGTTCGAATCTCATCAGCTGAATCGGAGCTCGTAGATCCTATTTCTGTCACTATTTCAATAATAATTCATTATTGGATACAAAAATAAAGAATCACAAGTGAATTCTTAGTCCTTTTTTATCTTTTATCTTTCATATGATAAAGAAAAAGTTGGAAATCGAAACAAATGAACGTTATTAAATTCCGATATCTAGGATCCGAAATATCGGAAATTGGAGAAGTAAGCAAATTATTTCAACAAAAACCTAAGTCTCTGGTTTCCGATATTCCAAATATCTAAAATTAAAAATTGGGTATATACCAAATTGATATTAATTAATGGGAGCTTTGATTTTTTTCCATCCATTTGAACTAAAATACATGTTTAATTTGTTTACGTTTTGCGAATAAGAAATTGCATATTTTCCAATTTTGTGACATTTACAATTGCAGAAATCGTTTTTGTATCTTTTTGAATAACTGACATTTTGGATTCTAGAAATTGACTGGTAATCTGTAGTTGACAGTCAAGATTGTGTAGTTAACACCTGGGCCGATATTAACACCTGGATTTTCAAGTTTCAATTTCCGATTGTAAATTCGGGAAAATCCTCGTTTCTAATTAGCAACATGTAGCATTTGTTAAAATAAAAAAAACTATAATACACGATTCAATTTTTCTCATTGATGGTAGACAAAACTATGGTATACATGAAGACAATGTTGAAGAAGCTTAAAAAGAACAAAATGTATCAATAATCATTATTTTCATAATACAAATAACCTAGTAAACACCAAATCATGATGGTACAAATTAATGTGTTCAACATTCATCTGCGGTGCAATCCTAACCCATTTCCATACGTTTTGGTAGCTAAATTTCCATACGGTTTGCTTCCTAAAGTGCAAGCGTTTCCATATGTTTTTGCACTTCCTTTGTTCTATAATCGCTTCGTTGGCTGCAGAATTCAAAATTTATCTTCCCATCTCCTCCCATTCCGGCATGTGGTATCACCACGTTGCCATTTTTTTCTTCCACGGCCATGAGAGGGGAAGTAATGACACTCAAGAGTGCAGTTTTTGTGCATATAAAAAAACCATAAATTAGTTACAAATGATATTTCCCTCAAGAGGAGGGTCTATTTATTCACTAAATCTTACAAATGTTATCATGACCTTGAGATTTTCATGATGTAGTATATATCCTTAACTTGGTACTAATGTGATCTGTATATAATTCCCTTATCTGTTGCATCCTGCAAAAGGTCACTTAAACGATGATATGAAAGGCCGGAATGGGAGCAGAATACAAGATGTGAAATTATTGGATTTGAAAGATTTGGTATTTGGAGTGCCTGATATTGAAAATGATTTAATGTTTAAGCGACAAGGATATATTAATACCATCATAACAAGGCATCGATAAAGTGACAAATCTGAAGTTTACACACTATGAGATAACTTAACGATGACAACAAGTGAGGGTAGAAGTTTCCTCTGCGATTAATATGATGATGTGATAATATTTCAATATGTTAAAGTGACCTTTCGAGTTGTGTAAGAGATAAGGAACTATACACAAATGATATTAATCAAGAAAATTCATTACAGATATATACTACATGATGAAAATCCCAACCTCATAATTTTATTTTGTAACATTTAGTCAATAAATATCATGTTAGGACATTTATGAAATAGTAAATATATGAGACAACGGAGAGGTATTAGCATCACAGTTTAAATAATCGGATAAGTCCCAATATTCCAAGTTTGTATTTGTTCATTTTCAATTTTTGACGTCGAACGCTACGCAGAAGCTCAAGAAGGTAATTAATGTATTGTAGATTGGTGTATAATAAAAGCAGCAGCATTATTTGAGCAATTGGAGATGCTGCACCTTATCATTTAGGATTTTCGACATTTAGCATTTTCTCATTTAAATAAGTGTGGATGTACCGATATCCAACATCGCACATAAGCACAAGTCCAAGTCCAAAAATCCTATGTCATATGTTTTCATTAAGAAACAACATATTAAATTCCAGTAGTCCAAGTCCAAAAATCCTATGTTGTATGTTTTCAACAAAAACATGAGCGTCCAAGTGTTTGGTTTCCAATATTTTATCTGGTTTGTGGTTTCCCATATTCGATAATCAGAAATTAGAAATAGGAAATCAGCAATCTTTAAGGCAGACAAAATGTCGAACTGATTAAACTCATTCAAAGCGAATGAAGTAGAGCTTGACAGTGCAAGAGAGAAATCTGGTAAGCATCTAGAGCCATTTGAAACTGAATTGATGGAGTATACAAGTTATGTCGACACAGCTACAATAAAAAATGAGAATTTTGATCAAGTGAAAACAGTGGTTGAAAAACCTCGTTGTGATGACTTGGCATAATGGCTACAACAAAATCAGACACTAAGCAATAATCGGGCACTAACAAAAAATACAAACAGACAGAATAAAGCTATACACAAAAAATCAATGAGGCGTATGCAAAACCGTTCCCATATTACTTTTTTATTTCGGATTTTCGAGTTTCAATTTCCGATTTTAAAATCCGCAAGATCCTCGTTTAAGATTTCTGACATTTAGGATTTGTTCATATAAATAATTGCGCATGTACCGATATCCCACATCGGACGCTAAGCACAAGTCCAAGTCCAAAAATCCTATGTCGTATGTTTTCATTAAAAAACACCATATGGTCCCATTTTTTATTCCGCAAGATCCGATTTGTGACATTTTAAATTCCGCAAGATCCTCGTTTCAGATTTTGGATTTTCAAGTTTCGATTTCTAATTTTAAAATCCGCAAGATCCTCGTTTCTGATTTCCAACATTTAGCATTTGTTCATATAAATAAGTGCGCATGTATCAATATCTAACATCGAACGCTAAGCACAAGTCCAAGTCCAAAAATCCGGTCGTATGTTTTCATTAACAAACACCATATGGTCCCATTTTTTATTCCGCAAGATCTGATTTGCGACATTTTAAATTCCACAAGATCCTCGTTTCGGATTTCCGAAATTTACCATTTGTTCAAATAAATAAATGCGCATGTACCTATTTCTGACATCGGATGCTAAGCACAAGTCCAAGTCCAAAAATCCTATGTCGTACAACGCTGCGAAAACCCTGTGTAAACTGCGTGAAAAAAATAGCCGTGAAAAAACAAGGAGTTTAAGATAAGCATGGACTTGGCACAGGAAGAGCTTACATAGAAAGAATATGAACAAACAGAATAAAGCCTGACACAAAAAACCAGCCGATCAACCCCTTGCCACCTTCTTTCATCCCTATCAAATCACAGGATACAATAACCAAAAAGTGTAACAATTAAACTCGCCAATAACCAGGCAACACATCTCGAGATGTTAATGGCCAAGGAGACGAGGAATCTTTTGGGACAGCTTCTTTCATTGAGAAAATGCCTATGGCGTAAATATATATGAAAACTTGTTTTATGTTTAAAATAGCTCATCGATTTATATAAGAAATTTATATAAATATGTTTATTTATTATTTATTGATATATAATTTTGTTAAGTTATATGTTAATTTGTTTTTTTGAAGTAAATATTACAAGATCATTTTTTTTTTAAATCATGCTAGGTTTTTTTCAACTTTTTTTAGTCAAAAAAAGTCTATACTTAATATTAAGAAAGTATATGTATAATATAGTCAGAAGACCTCCCCAATGGAATGGTCAAAATATAACACACAAAAAAATCCGATAATAGACCAGGCTACATGATGGGCATGAAGGGCCCAAAGAAACTACCAAAACAAACCCCTTTTAAACTTGAAATTTGAAAAAGGCACATTGGGGAATATAATATCAGAGTCTTATCAATATTTTTCACATTGTGATTTATTATTTCAGTTGTTAGCATTAGCCTGGATATATTTCGCGCCCATTTCTTTCTTTAAAACAAACTATATATTTCCACTATGTTTAATCATCCGTAGATGCAAACTCTTCAATAAAATATATATCATGGTAATTTCTAGTAATTCACCTAGTAGAAGTTAAATAATCTAATTAATGTATACTCCCAAGCAAATAAAAGTTGGTCAAAAGAATGAACTTTTGGAACTATATACTCAGACTTTCTGGGATCTTTAACCTTTCAAAAAACTGGAAACATTAATAAATCATATGGATTTTAAAGTTCAGTCCCATTATATACAGTCGTCAACACAAGTAAAACATAAAAATCTAAAGGCTTCTCTGGTTGTACAAAATATCAAGGACAGAGCACTGTAAACAAAACAGAAATCAAGCATTCCCTTTTTTCATCTCGTTCAATTGCAGATAAACTGGAGCTTTAGTAAAACTGTCCTTAAGCAGGATGGCCCCTTCTCCTCTAGATAAATGACTAAAATAGCTTACGAGTCCATTATGTATTCCCGAATAATACCCTCTTCCACTTCTTTGAGAAAAAAAGGCGGAGGATATTAAGTTAGGATTTCATTGGAGAGTTGATCAGTGATTTGATTCAGTTCTCAAAGTCCAATAATTCAATCAAATTTTAACATATTTCCACCCACCCGAATTGAATGAATTTAAATTTCCAATTAAATGAATTTGAATACGAATTTGAATTTGAATTTAAGTGAATTGAATTAAAAATTAATATATATAGATATTTAAATATATCTCCATTTTGATAAAGTCTAGGACGTACTTTATAATAAATTGTCTGATTAGCAAGACAAAATTTCCTTATTTGTGTAGGTAATATACCCCACTTATCTGGTCAAAGCAAGTTTTGTCTGCATTTAAACTCGTTGCATTCTTAGTTCAGTCAGTTCTGGAATACTCATAAGGTAAGGAGCTCGTGATATAGGCGTTGATTCAGGCATTAGATCTATTGTAAAATATCAATCTCTCTTAGGAGGTAGTCCTAGTATTTCCTCCAAAAATACATCATGAAATCCCTTAAGAATAGGAAATTGGGTCACTGTTGTTTTCAATTTCTTAGGTTCATTTTCTACTATTTTGATTGCATAAAGCTGGCATCCTTTCCTAATACACTTTTTGAGTTGCACAACTGAAATTTTTTGGATGGATATAGGTCTTTAGATTCCTTTTGCAGCATGATAATTTCCTTCCTCATCAATGCAGTCAAAACTTTTATGTAAACAGTTGATGGTGGTTATATGAGATTCTAACCAATCCATCCCAATAAAATTTCCATAAGATTCTAAAGGAAGTATGTTCAAGTCAAGTGTTGTATCCATCTCACTAAAACTCAGTTTACAATTCTTTACCAATTATGTAACTTTCCTTTTTACTCCAGTTTCTACTATCTAGTTGTTCCAGCGATGCATTCCTTTTTTTTCCTTAAAAGTTTACATTTCTCAACTACCCTTAGTTCAATGTAACTTAAACTAGCTCCTAAATCAATAAGAGTAGAAACATGTGTGTTTAAAATTTTACCTTCTACTTCCAACATGGTGGCTTGATGGTTTTCCTTCTTATCTTCCAAAGCAACATTAATTCGGGGTACATTTCTGGTTATATCCTTAACATTGGAAGCTTCCTGCAACATGTTTAAAGGGGTAATTTTTCTATCAGGATTGTGGAGGCAGTTTTTGTATAAATGAGGCATATTGCAACCCAAACATTTGATTTCTTTTGTGTTGTTATTCCCTCTGGTACTAAAAGTTCATGCACCTTTTATTCCGTTGCTTATGTTTGAACCTTGCCTGTTATAGTTGTTATATGTATAGCTCCTTATTCCTTTCCGAAAAGGGGAAGGTTAAATCCCTTCTTGTGTTGATCCCTCTTTTCGTTATTTTTGTTTTTCCAAGTCCTACTTAGTTCATATTTTTGTTTAAATAAAATATAGCGGAGTTCAGCCCTCCTAATTGCTACATCCATATTCTTGGGCATGCCAAATTCAATTTCATCCTTCTAAGTCGGAGGTAGAAAACTGATAAATTGATATACTTTTTATTTTTCATCCTTAAGGTATGGTACATAACATTGAACATTGACAAATTTAGTTACGAACTCCTCCATAGTTAATCGTCACAATCTCAAGTCGTTAAATTCTTTGGCTTTTTTATCATAGTATCGCTCTGACATGTATTTATTTTTAAACAGTTTTTTAAAAAGCTTCCAACTTAACTCCTTACTGCGTATGTTATTTATGTTTTTAGCTTCCTGCCACCACAGGGAAGCTTTCCCAATCAGTTGGAAAATAGCCAAACGTGCACTCAAATTATCATCATAACTATATAATTGAAAATATCACTTTATGTTTAATAACCAAGCTTCAGCAGCCTCTTCAGATTCCCCCTCAAACATCAGAGGTCTTAATTTCTTAAATTCCCCTTGTAGTTCCACATATCTTCATTTTTGTTTCTTATATTTTCTTCAATCATCTTTCTTTAATTCTATAGAGATCATTCGAAGATTGTCTGTGATTTCTTCACTATTGTAACTTTTTGTATTTTCCTTTATTTTCTTTCTCACACAGCAACGGTTCTTACTATTATTTTTATGTGGTGCTTGGTCTGTTAAAAATTTTAAAATTAATTCATTGATATCTTCCTGATCTGATTTAGCATTCATTAGTTATAGATTATTCGACTTAAGGCTATCTAAATCAGCCTTCAAACTTCTCATAGTTTCTAACATTTCTGGTTGTATCTCGATGTTACGTTTTTCCTCCAGTTCCACATAGAGACTTGCATTTTCCAGTATCGGCATACCCTTAGGTATTGGGTCTTCTTCCATGATTTGTCCTGGTTCATCCATCGTTGATTTTGTGTGCAGCAAGTATTGCTTTTTGTTAATTTTCTGAAATTATATAAATTGTCATTTCACTAAAGATATTATATATTTAAATATACATGTGATTACCCATTACGTCCGAGCATTATAACCTTGCTCTTATACCATTTGTAATGAACTTAAAACCTTGATCAGGATAGCGACGGTAGGCGCCCTAAGGGCGCAAGGGCATTGGATGGGGGATGCAATTCCCCCTATGAAAATGGCATTGAAGATCCCCCGGATCCTAGATCCAGAGGGAAGTGGTGGCGGAAGTGGGAGAGAGGGCGGCAGCAGGGAAGGATCGGGAGTAGGAAGGCGACTAGGCCAAGGAGGTTGCCTCCTGAAATCCTAATTTATTCTGACGATCCATATCCACTCTGACAAGATCTAGGAGAATATTGAACTGTGGAAGGAGAAAGCCCTCATTGGAAAGTTCGTCGAGGTATGGCCTAGGGTAATAGATCTAGTCCCCTGGATCAGAAGCACCTGGAACCCTAAAGGCCATTATGATCTTCATTTACGATCGAAAGGTTTTTTCACGATAATTTTTTTTAACCAGGAGGATAGGGATATGGTTCTAGAGGGTGGCCCATATTTCTTCTTCTCAACGGGTCTCTACCTTAGGCCATGGAAGGATAGATTCAATCCGAAGACAAAGGACACGACGGTGGCCTTAGTTTGGATCCGATTGGTTTCTCTCCTATGCAAATACTGGGAAATGGAGATCCTAAAAGATATTGGAAAATCCCTAGGTGAGTTTGTGAAGGTGGCTGAACAGACCAAGAAACAGAGGTACACGACGTTCGCCTCTATCTACGTTTATATGGATTTATCAAAGGATCTCCCTAAGGCAGTTTGTCTAAATTGGGAGGACGAAGAATGGATCCAAAAGATTGATTATGAGCAACTCTCGTTCAGATGCAGAATTTGCCATGAATATGGCCACTTTTGGAGAAACTATCCAAAGGGGGGCTAGGGACAGGCATACTCAAATCAAGGCAGGAATGGTGAAATGGAAAACAAGGGATTCACGCAAGTTCGAAACAGATGCAAAGGAAAGACTGAGGGGAACCAAAACTGCACAAGGAAAGTATGGGGAAGGTAATCACCAATAATAACCCCTTTCAGATCTTGGAAGAGAGCGATGGGGGAAAAGAAAGGGCTAGAAAGGGAAACTCAACTGAGCACCAGGAAGATGAGATGGTCGAGCTTGGAAGAGGGGACAAGAAGAAGGTTAGGCTGAGGCGATGGAAGACGACGAAGGGGATGAAATGGAGAAGGGAGATCTTGATCTTGATGAGATCGAGAAGGTATTCGATAAGGCAGGTAAGGGGTATGTCTCTCGCAAACAACTAGAAATTCTCCAGGAGGCTATCATCCGCACCAAGTCCCACCAACACCTGGGGATTTCATCGGAGCCCCAGAAAGGGAGTAAACAGAAATCCCTAGAGGAGATTTTGAGAGGAGGGCAGAAAACTAACAAACAAAGGATCGCGGAAATTGGGGTGAAGCTCATCGAATCAGGTTGGTACCCAATGATTAGGGCGTCCTTCTATGAAGCCAGTAAGGTTACTCAAAGAAGATAGTATCTTGGAATATTAGGGGATGTAACCATCCCAAGAAAAACAAGACTTTATCTAGGAAAGTCAGGAAAGAGAGGTCAGATGTTTTATTTCTACAAGAAACAAAATGCAACTCAGAAGTGATGGAAACAATCGGGACAAAGATTTGAAAAGGCAGTCGGGTGATGGCGACGGACTCAAACCGCATGGTCGGGGGAGTGGCGATGCTATGGTACCCAAAAGTGATTGATCTATCAGACTGGAGGGCTAATCATTTTTCTCAGATGGTCAACTTTCATTTTTTGGAGATAGGGACCAAAGGGGCCCTGGTTAATGTCTATGGACCCAACGCTTTTCCTCAGAAGCCGGCTTTTCTGCACTTTCTGCAGTGGCTGGGGGGAAGTACCCTTGCAAGTAACTGGATTATAGGAGGGGAATTTAATCTGATTGCTTCTCTTAGGGAAAATAAGGGAGGACGACGTGGCATGGATAGGTTTCTAGAAGAGTTTAGGGAGTTCCAGGCCCAGGGCTTCCTAGCGGACTTGGAGACGGGAGATGGTTGGTTTACCTGGAACAACAAATGGGAAGGGGAGCACCTCGTTGCCTCTCGAATTTATAGGTTCTTAGTGTCAAAAAATATAGTACAAGGGAAAGGAGACATCAGAGCCAGTTTTCTTCCTGTAGTGGGGTAGGATCATTGGCCAATCAGTCTTAACTGGGACTAGTCGAACGCCAATCTGAGTAAACCTTTTCGATTTGAGCAATTATGGATAGAACACAAGGACTTTAAAGACTTGTTGGAACAATGGTGGTAGGAGATGGTCCCCCCAATGGGAACAAAAATGTATTGTTTCCAGCATAAACTGAAGGCTCTTAAGGTTAGAATCTGCATGTGGAACAAAGAGGACTTTGGGGACATTTTCGAAGACAAGCAGAGGCTGATTAGGGATATTGAACTCATCCACCAGAAAGGTATGGAAACTAGGTGGGATATGGAGATGGAAGAAAAGGAGAAGGATCCGTTGGAAAAATTGGAAGCTAGGGAAAGGCAGGAAGAAATATAATGGAGGCAGAAATCTAGAGTCAAATGGTTACAGGAAGGGGAGAAGAACTCTAAATTCTTCCATAACTCTGTCACCCATAGGAGGCAAGGGTCGAAGATCCACATGATCAAAAAATATTATGGGTCATAGGTTGAAAAAAGAGGAGAAGTCGAAGAAGATATCACTAGACACTTTGAGGAGATTATGACTGCGGAAAAGGGTGACAAAAATCAGGACATAGCTCGGATCACTGCGCCCAT
>LPNX010274829.1:504078-589622 GCA_001517045.1 Pseudotsuga menziesii | reverse complement strand
TATATATTGCCTTCTTGTTCATTGCCTTCTTGTTCATGATGCTTTGTCCTCAAAGCATACTTTATAAAACTCCTTTGTAATTTAAATATTGTAAGTAAAACCATGGGCTATTTCGTAAAACCATCGATGGTTTAATGAATTATGTTTTTTAATTTTTCCCCTTTTATTTCTTTTGTTGATAATACTTGTTCTTTTTTTTTTTTTTTATTCTTCATTTTTTCCTCTTATTCTTGCTTCATATTTAGAGTGCAATTAATACTTCTTCGATGAAATTCAAATGGCCAAGGCCAATTTTTACCAGAGAAACTCTTAATGTGGATGGCTAAAATCTAGTGTGAGGTCAAAGACCTTGCCAAGGCCATTTTTTCTTCAAAAACCAATTTTTTCCAAAGAAACTCTAAATATGGATGGCTAAAAGCCATTGTGAGGTCAAAGACTAAATTCAAGGAAACCTTGATCATTTTAGCCACAATCCGGAGATCAGCAGAATCCCTAGGAAGGGTTGGCTCTGATACCAATGTAATATCTGTATCCGAATATTCTCAATAATTACTCCATTGAATAATCAACCAATGGAAAATAACTCCATATTGAAAATATAAAATAAATATTGAAGATGGATGATGATGAAAGATTACAAAGAGAATGTCATATATATATTAATGGTAAAGGCACTTTTGATATCATCTATGAAAGGATGCATCATTTTAGAATAGTTTACTACTAACTATTTATAGTTTACTAATAACTAATTATTAATTATTAATTATTAATTATTAATATCAATATATATTAATATTAATAATTAATATATATATATAACAAGGTGGAGGAAGCAATGAGTCAAATGGCCCAAGGGAAGGCCCCAGGCCCAAATGGCGTTACATCTAACTTCTTCCATTTATTCTGGGATATGATCAAGGATGAGGTTCTGGATATAGTTGAGGAGTTGAGGTGCAAAGAAGGGGTGCACAAGGCCTTCAATGCCACGTTCATGTCTTTAATTCCGAAATAAGAGGGTGTCGATAATCCAATTAAGTTCAAACCGATAGCTCTTTGTAATGTGATTTATAAAATTATCTCGAAGATTATTGCAAATCACTTGAAACCTCTCCTTCCAACCTTGATAAGTCTCAAACAGCCAGGTTTTGTCGAAGGAAGATAGATTATGGATGGCATCATAGTTGTCCATGAAATGCCCCACTCCCTAAAATGCCTTAAAATACCTGGAATGTTGATCAAGCTAGATATAGCAAAAGCCTATGACAAACTAAGCTAGCAATATATGGAGAAAATTTTGGAAGATTTTGGCTTTGGACCCGAATGGGTAGAATGGCTTATGAATCTGGTAACAACTCCTTTCTTCTCCATCTTGTTAAATGGCTCGCCATCAAATGTCTTTCACCCTTCACGAGGGATCAGGCAGGAAGACCCTCTTTCGCCCTTTATTTTCATCTTAATGGTCGAAGGTCTTAGCAGGCTCATTCATGACTAGACCTCGATGGGAGAGATTAAGGGTCTTACTCTACATGAAGGCATGGAGAAATAGACACACCAGCAATTCGTGGATGATACTATGCTAATGGGGCACCCTTCAATCCAAGAAGCTCAAGCTTTTAAAAGGAGTCTTAATCTCTTTTCAAAAGCTTCAGGGCTGGCAGTAATGCCGATAAATATCAGGTTTTCTTTCTCAACACTGCTCCCATTATCCAGAGGAATATTGTCAGAATTCTTGGTTTTTCCAAAGGTTATTTCCCTTCCAAGTATTTGGGGGTCACGTTGGGTTTAGGTACGGTTAAAAAAATGTCATGGCAGGACCTAGTGGATAGATTGAGGGGCAGGCTATCTAGCTGGGTTCTTCGTCCACTCAAACTCCCCAATAGATTGGTCTTGGTCAAGTTACTTTTGCATGCGATGTCGATCTATCTTTTCTCACTGTTATCTTCCCCAAAGACTGTCTTAAAGGAGATCGGGAGTTTTCAATGAAACTTTCTATGGGGGAGAGCGAATCAAAGGCTAAGTTCTCTTTGGTCAACTGGGATAGTATTTGCACCCCCAAGGACAGAGGAGGCCTTGGACTCTGGGATCCCGAAGTAATGGGAGAAGTTCAAGGGGGGAAAATTTGGTGGAGGTGGTACAACTATTCGCACGAGCCTTATGCCAAGTTGTGGCATGTCAAGTATGTGAGGGACTGCCCCAAGAGCCAGCTGATCAGGTATAATGAGGAACCACTAGGATCTCAGATCTGGGTAAAGGCTCTAGCGAGATGCAAGGTGGTGCAAGATCATAGCTTTTGGGAAATCAGGGATGGGAACTATGCTCACTTTTGGGATGACTCCTGGAATCAACTCCCTAAACTGTGGGACGATCACCATTTGCAACATATCAGAGCTAAAGGGTTGGAGGAGGGTAACGTGAAAGTGATTCATTACTGGGAGGGTGATTTTATGGAGAATCAAAGAAGTTGGTTACTTCAAGACGGGGGAGAAGGCCTGATCATGGAAGATGACCTTTGATCCTTCAAGGCCGAACTCCAAGAGCGGTCCATTATTTCCAAAGAAGGCATGGATATATTGAGACAGGGATACTCCTAGAGAGGTACCTTTACCATAAAAAAGTACTATGATATCCGAAGACAGAACTAGGGAGAAGAGGATGGAATATGGGGAAAAATATGGAAAACCAACCCTTGGTCGAAGGTCGCCACCTTTTGTTGGCTGGTGATCTGGCGTAGAATCCTAACAGTGGAAAATTTGAGACACAAAGGGATTCATGGGCCCTCACAATGTGTCCTATGCCTTAGCAATGAAGAAAGCTCGAACCATCTGCTGGATACTTGTCCTTTCGCTTCATACATCTGGGATATGGGAGCTACGGTTTTCAGGTGGAGTGATCGATGTTGGGGCAACCCGTGCCAATCCCTAAGGGATTGGAATCCCAAAACCTTCAAAAATCGCATCCTTAGAATGCTATGGATTTCCTTTCCAGGAACAGTTATATGGCTAGTCTGGAAAGAATGTAATAACATAATTTTAAGGGACAAGAGGCACATTGTTGAGGAAGTATGGAAAATGTTGATGTCGAATCTTTTGGAGACCATTCAGAGTATGCAGTGGAGTGAGAAAGACAAGGATTTCCAGGGAATGGAAGCTCACATTGTGGAAACATGGGGTTTGGACAAGGGAGTTTTGGATGGGCTTAGTCAAAAGATAAATTTTTGCAAGCCTTCCAGCCCAAATGTTTGGACCCCCGCTCCTGCTCTAGTTTTCAAACTAAATTTCAATGGGGCATCAAAGGGTAACCCATGGATGACTAGCTATGGGGGGGGTTGCAGGAACTCAGATGGGGAAATATTGCAACTTTTATATGGTTCCATCGGGTTTGACACCAATAAATCAATGGAGCTTGAAGGCCTAATTCAAGGATTCCAAATTGTGGTCAGGAACGGATGGATTCCAGCAATCACCGAGGGTGACTCGAACATCTAATCCAGATGGCCAAATAGTTAGTCAATGGGAAATATTCAGAGAAATTTTCCTCCAGCTAGTGCCTTGCTAGCAGGTTGGAGATCCTACGAGGCCTTGTCTCTTAGCACATGGCAGTCTCCTTTAGCCATGTCAAGAAAGAGGCGAATAGGTTAGCTAACCTGTTAGCTAACATTGGTACAGAGGGAGGTAGGGAATGAAGGGTTGGCACATTGGCAGACTTTTGTGAGGAGAGGTGGGCTCCCCAATGTATCCAGTTGGTGACCCAAGATTATGGTGAAAATCAACAAGTGGAGGATATAGTCACTTCACATCGGGACAAGGATAGAAGGCGGCAAGATCATCCCACGGTACAGGAGTGACGCCATGCATGACCATGGAAGCAACAGGCAAAATATGCTATATCGATCACCTCGATCATAAATTGGGGTACGGTGAATGGTACAGGAGGATCAAGGAGATGGATTTGCAGCGGAATTGGGAGATTTCTTGGAAGCTGGGAATGATGACAAATTTACGCCTGATTACGGGAGAATGTGATGGAAAGTTATGGTAAAAGGTGGGATTGTAAAGCACCGTTAGGGTAATCATGTCTCTCATATCCTTAAATTAGGACGTGGGCTCCTGGATTTGCATTCCCAATTTGGGGAAGAATATTGTTTTCTATGATGCGATGAAATACCACAACACTCTTGAGGCTTCGCAGAGTGGTGAGGAGTGGAATTGGGTGCTTCTTTGCATCATGTCCCCTAAGCGTTGTAAAATTGTAAAGATGAGGATGGGTGAGTCCTTGAATGTGAGTGAGGGGTCTGGAAAGGGGGTGGACAAGAGGAAGGGGGGAAGGGGGAGCGCTACCCAGGCGCAGCTCCATGCCCAGTTAGACGCAGCTTTCTTAAAGGACCATATCCCGCTTGCCACCCACAAATCCGTCGAGACGGTGGAGAAGGACCTGTGGGAAAAGGTTAAGGCAATTCCCATTGAGGAGGTTCATCACGAGGTCGAAGCATGGGTCATGGATCCTGGCTCCACATCTGGTAGGGAAGCTTCCTATGATCCCATGAGCATGCTCTACTAGGTGATCATGAACCTGGTCTCGCATGTCTCCCTCTGCCAAGAGGCTAAGAAGGAAGGTGATGAGGATCTCGTTCGGGTGTGGAAATACCATAATGCGTATTGTCGCTTAATGCATCGGAAGGTCGACCTAATAGAAACTCGACTG
Source organism: Pseudotsuga menziesii (assembly GCA_001517045.1). NCBI lineage: Eukaryota > Viridiplantae > Streptophyta > Pinopsida > Pinales > Pinaceae > Pseudotsuga > Pseudotsuga menziesii. Next base: position 584,918 of record LPNX010274829.1, on the reverse strand, counting down.
GGTATCCAACTCTATCACTCGGGGATGGAGCACCAAGAGGTAGGAGGCTCCAACAAGGAGGCAAGCCGAAAAGGGGTGGCGATCAAATGAGGCAAAGACCCAAAGAGGGTGGAAGAAATCAAGGGTCCCTAGCATTTTGCTGTGTTTTCCAACTTGGGATTTCTCCCTTAGCTCAAGTCGTGTTGTTCTGTGTAATGGTCTATTTCCTTTTTCAGTTTGGTTAATGGTATTCGTCGTCGTTGTCATAGGCTCTGCATTAGCAAGTCTTATATCCTTTTTTGGGTGGGAGATGATAAACTTATAAGGAAGTATGTAAATTTGTTAGTAGCTGGGGGTGATGGCTTTGTATCTTTTTGAAATCTCTGTGTTCTAGTAATTCTGCAGTAATATAAAACTTTTTATTTCAAAAAAAAACCGTGTATTATATAATAAAAAAATTGTTTATGCAAACTTACTATGGTAAGAAAAGTATTTATGACATTCTAATTAGGCACTTAACCTAAACAGTTTCTAGATTCTTATTCTTTATGATTGTAGAGGATAAGAGGCTTGTGGCTTACTTAGCTCTCGAGCTAATGCCAAAGCAAATGACCTCATGTATAACCATACCCTTCATGGATGGCGAGGCCAAAAGGTTAAATCAAACTTAATCCCAAGGCGTGTCCCAGTCATCAGGATGACATTTAATGTTGTATTCCATGTCGCTACGTGGAGGTTTCTTCTTCATCTTTACTTTGCTTTACATCTTGATTTAAATATGTGTCAATAATCATTTCTGGGTTGGAGTCATTTGGGTCTTTTCATTGGTTCAGAGCATTTTTTAGCTATATTGCATCAGTGTTTTGATGTACAGAGAATTATTGGCATAATTATGGCACAACTTTGGGCTGCACTAAGTATATTCACTAGCGATGGTTTTTATGAGACTACTATACCTAACAGTTTTGGTATGCATGACCTTAGTGGATTGGTTATGGCACAGCTATTGCGAAATACAGTTAAGGAAGAGGAAATATATTTTACATAACTTGGGATATGTCCTCCATACTGCATGGATGAGCGGTCGAAACTATTTTCGGGTGGTCTTTATCTCTTCTGTGCACGTTATACCTCCATCCACAATCGCCCAAAGATGTTTATCAGTAAAAACTAGAAGGTATGTAAACTCCCTTTCGTAGTTTTTGTTTTTTTTTCTTTTGTTCCTTATTTACTTCAGATTCGAACTTCGAATAGTCTCGTTAATTGTTAAATTATTCTTGCAGAAGTTTCCAACTGCGGTTACATGGTTTTCAAAGCTCCAGAGCGCCTATCGTATTCAGTAATCCCTTGCACTTGTCTCCCTACATAGCTGTATTGGTTATGGTTAAGGTTAAAGGGAACGATGGTTCCTCCACAAATAACTCTCTAGGGTTCTTCATGCTCATCCCTGTATGCACAGGTTGGTTAAGGAGGAAATTGTTGGGTATAAACCCTACTTTTATTTATATTTTTAATGGTTACGACTCTCGATAATATATTGCGGATACTTTGTGCTATTAATATTTACAGAGTTTCCTTTTTGGAAAGTAATGAAGTCTCTGTTTACAGTCGTGAAGAAGTAGTTTCGGTTGTTCATTTTTTTTTGTTTTTTCTATTATTACTACCAAGCTTACGCCTCTAGTAAACTTTTGTGAACGAGAAGGGTTTATAAAATATTTGGAGGTTTGAACAAGTTTTGTTATAAAAGTAAAATAAAAATACTATATGGTAAATCTGCTTCTTTACTTGATTAATCAAGGCGTCATTATGATAGTCATGCTCGTGGTAACTTAAAGGAAATTTACTAGGGTTTGATATTCATGTTTATAATCTGTGATTTGATTGTGTAATATATTTTACTGATTTTATTGCAATGCACTTGTCAATCATCTAGATATGATTTAAATTTGGTTGTGTCTAAAAGAAAATATATTGATATCTACTTCCTTTGATAGTGTTCCCTAATAAAGTAATTTTACAGTAGTTTACTAGGGTTTTTACAAGAGGGGTTAACACAAACATAGTGATAATAATCTATCTTAGAAATGTGACTTTTCGAGGGGTAAAACAGGAACGCAACATATTAGTCGACAATTTTTCAAATGTAAATGATATATAGCCATTAGTCAATACATCAACAAACATTTATCATTCTTTAACTGAACTTGTTCATTCACAGTAAACGCATATACTATAATCAATCAATTCAGTAAATATACTAAGTTTAGGTTCAAGTTGAGCATATATGAATATCTTTTGGAACTAGAAGTTGATTAGCCACCCTCCATCTAGCCTTAGGAACCTCAAATATATACTTCAATTTGCAAGGTTTCCACCCCCTTTCCCGGAAACACAATTTATGTTTTCACTCCCTCAGTTTCTCAAGTCACCATCGGTCGATTAGTAGGAGTTTGTTACTCACAAAACCTAGGACTCTTCTATAGTGCTCACTAGCAAATTTGTATTCCAGAGCCTGGCACTCTTCAGTGTTCTCTGGCAGCTTTATGCCACTTTTAATAACCTAGTTAGAACCTACACTTTCTAGTGTTATCTGGCATCTCTTTCCTCAAACTTTCTCTTCTTGTTTTTTCATTTTCTCTACATGCATTCATTTTCTTTCCTATGGATCTATTAGCTAGTAACTAACTCCCCCTAAAACTGGCCACTTGTCTTCTTAAAAATAGTTGAGTATTTAGTTATTGACATAAACTTAGTTTCCTTTAATTAACTGGTTGGTTGTCCAATTTATATATCCAAACATTCATAATTTTTCCATAAAATAATACTTCTACATCATTTATCAGTTTATCTCAAAATAAAAATTAAACAAAATTACTCTCAATGTTACTAGGGGTATTACACAAAGGAATCCAAAGGTAAAACCCCAAATTTTCGAAAAATTTAAAATTTGTAAAATGCAGATAATTTCCATAAATGCAGTAAACTAATTATTTGATTAGTTATATGTTACTGAATTCATTATCTGAATTATCTATTTGGTTATGTTTATCTTATAGAACAATTCTTTTCAGTTTACTGACCTGTTTTCTTTTTGCGACCACAAGGTGGAACTGTCATGAAAATTCTGGGCTTACTTAGCTTTCGAGCTAACGCAGAAGGTTTTCCTGTGCTTACAGACTTACAGGTAAGAAGTTCGGGTGCTGCTTGTCGTTAATTTTAAAGCATTCTGATAGAAGTTCGTCGCACAATAATAACTCAGTAGAGAATATAAAGGCTAGTAAAATTCCAAAGCTTATCGAGGTAAAATCGATAATCTGTCCTTCTTTCTAAGACGCTAAGGAAAAGAGATTTAGTTCTATGAATAATGGCGACATCTACTTTCCTTTTAGTATATGTGAATTTATAGTTCTTAAAGTGTTCTGAACTTTTTAATGTTTACCAAAGTCGTCAAATGTTAAAATGCTTTAAACCCTTCTTTGCAAGTAGTTTATGAAAGTCATAGTTCTATGTCAAAGGTCTAATTGAAGTTGTGCACAAAAACATTCATGTCACGATGGATTTGGTTATTGCTTGGGATAAGAATATAACGTATCTTGATATGAAGTTTATGTATCTCTGAACCCTCTTTCTACGCTTAAGGTTTGAGGGTTTACAACTTCATTACATGCTGGTTTTGAAAAGAGTTTAAAAATTAATAATTTGTATTACCCTGTATATTATTTTGTTTGGAAAAATAAAATTATCCATTTCTGATAAATGCATCTTAAATTTCAAAGGTAAGCTCATGAACTCTTCAGACCTAAAATGCTCAATACAAACTTTACTAGTTTTATAATTAAACGATCAAGGTAAAAGAGGTCAATATTAGTAAGAAGGATTTTTACCCCAAGTTTGTTTTATAAAGTTCTTTTATAACTGCAACTAGCAAAACTTGGTTAAAGTTTTAATTATTTTAATACATAGCCATGTTTGAAATAGTAAAAGAATCATGGTAAAGATGAGCCCACAAAAGTTGAGGGTTAACCTTTAAAGTCTTATGACCTTTTATTTTACACATCCCAAGCTTGTACAATATGCTAGGCCATAAACTTATTACTCTTGCTAGATTTTATTCTTTTGATTACACCAATAATTGTTTACTAGAATAGTATTTGCTATACTTTACTTCTAGAACTCTCTTATTATATTATAAGGGTAATTCTCTCGATCGTTTGATTGTTAAGTGAAGAGGAATCAAGTTATAATGTACTTGGTCATAGTGTTGACTACACCTATAATGAATCATAAGGTTAAACCTTAATTACATTTGTAAACGATAGTACACCATGAATTGCATGTCAAGGAGTCGTATTATTTCCCACAACTTGTTGATTGGTAAGGTATGGTTTGATTATTAATAAATCTTTGCTCCATGAAATGTATGAACAGGTTGACTTCGACTAGGATTGTAATATAACTTTCTATACAGCATGTCGAATGATTGGCAAGGGAGTCCTTCTTGTGAATTCTCGTTGTAACTATAGACGAAAACCCACTGCATGCAAAAATTTAGACGATGTACGTGGCATCACTACAGCCGAGTGATGCGTGAATAAAGGACTCTCCCTTTCGAACCCTGAGCTCATTGTTTCAGTGTGGTTTTCGGCCTCCTGCCGCTTTGCGATGTGCTCCTGTCTGCACTGTCGCTTACCTTGGTCGTCGGTAGTTTTCCTTTCTTGTTGTTTCTTCCTCGAAACTCATCCTGAATGCTTGACAGAGGAGTGTTGTCACAAAAACTGGTTGTTACTTGGGTTTCGGTTGTGATACTTCCCTTAGGGTTTCTCCGTCGCAGCTCGCTCGGTTTTGAAGTCCATTACTGTACTGTTTTTTTTTCTTTAACTCAGTGATGACAGTCAATGTCTTGGTTAATCATAGAAGCCGGTGTTTTAGGGTTTGCAGTATTTACTGTTTTGTGTTGAGAGTGGTTATGACCCAAGAATTTACCGGCTGAACTTGTTGTTCCTGTCCTCCGTCATTGTAGGTCTTTGTTGGGTTAGAAATCCCTCCTGTCTCGCAGCCGATGAATATTTTCGTCCTCCTCGCGCTAGTGGTTACTTTACTGCTCGTGGGTGGTCGCGCATCCATAAAATTTTAGGTAAAAAGAAATTCTCTTATCTCAACTTCGTTATTGTGCAGTTTTCATTTCAATATACAGTTATCTAATTTTTTTTTTTAAATATGAAAATAACATTATCGTTCTTACTGCTCACGGGCATTGGCTTGTCTTCCCCTGCGCGGTTGATACAAAGTTGAGGCAACGGTTTCTGGTTCACGGGTAAGCCTAGTTTGACCATGGTCGTTCCTCCTTGTTTGGTCCCCTTGGGACATTTGTGGGTTGATGCGTTGTGGCCCGCAATCCTTGCAGTTTTGGGTTCAAACAGGTTGACATGTTTGCCGTTGTCTGTTGAAGTTGACCCCTTGCTTGATGCAAGGTCTCCGGCTTAGGCCGCGACTATAACACTTAGTTTTTTTTTATGTTACTATGTAAATAAATAATAAAGAGAATAAAGGTTGTTAAAACCTTAAACTGTTAGTTGTTAATGGATGTCGAGGGCATTGGAAGAGCTTCAGACTCTTAAGTTATTCTCTGTTGTAATTTTTGGATTTGTAGGGTTTTACCCTAACTTAACAGTATAAGAAAATATTTACAGCTTCTTTAAAATTATCTTTGATTTATAATGTATTTCTGTAAATTATGGGGGTTATTAGTTATGTTTCATAATATTTGATTAAGTTCGATAAGTCGAGCATTCTGTCACTCTGTTGGTTATTTCCTGCGTGATAGTGTACTTGATTTTTATCCGTAATATTTTTAAAATTCATTGCTAGGGTTTCCTGTACATTGTTTATATAATGATTTACTTTATTATTAAAGGAAAAGTAAATGTTGTTATATAGTTTATACTCTTCAGAAATATAGGGTCTTTATGTTTTTAATGAAATTCTTAAGTAACCGTCAGTTAATCTTTGAGTGCAGAACTTATATTTTATTTCAAGTTTATAATAATGAGATAAGGACATTACTTTAATTACATAATAATACTATTCCTATAATTTGTATATTACCTGCATACTTAGTCTATATAAGTATATAATCAGAAAGTATTTTGTAAGAATCTTATCTTACCAGTAAGCACTATTGCTCCTTTTGTTATTTATACTTAGTTTATTTTGTAAATGTATAGAGAGATGGTATTCTGTTGTTTATTTCTTATGCCATCTGTGCTGAATACTTTATAAAAATTCTCTTAGTATTTATTTTATCTTATTACGTTATGATGTTAGTAAATATAAAATAAAACAATTAACAAACTACCTATGATCTATCTCGTGAATATAATGTAATATTTGTTTAAACTTTATGAAAGTTAGATTTGTAGTTCTAGCTATTGTTCGAACTCAGTTAGATAAAAACATAATGAATGAATTAGTTACATTACTAATCATACATAAAATCTAGACTCCAGCTTGGTTTGACAGTAGAATTAAATCAATATTTAACTATTCCTACTTTCAGTTTGTTGTTAGACATATAGTAGTTAAATTATCCTAAACTGAAGGAAATAAACTCTAAAATTAACAGCATGTTTATCTAGTCTGGTCCTACTCCGGTGTAACTATTATGTTCTCTTCTTTGGTTTAAAAAATAATAAGATTACTGAAAGTAAATACTGTTCAAGGAATAGTTTAATCTACTAACACGTAGTACTACTGTCAATAAAATGATATTTATTTTGATAATAGATAATAATAAAACATTCTATTCTTCTAGCTAACATCTTAATCTACATTTTCATCATACTATCTTTATTTTAATTTCTCCTCATATGCTGGAGTACGGTCTGGATCATTCCAAATGAGGAAAAACACAGGTAGGGTTTTATTTCTCATCGAACTGATTCTATTTCTAAACAAACTAAGAACAACTTCATTACTAAACCATCTAAGTGTTTACATCATAAGCTACCCTACAACATTCAATCACACACAGATAACAACACATAAATTTAAATAATAACAGAACCTGTTCTCTGAGCTTTGACGACAACGGCAATGGGAGGTCGTTCCTCCCTACCAACTCCTGGAGAGTGCTCAAACAACGACTCCTCAGGACCCCCGAGCTTGCTCTGGTCTCCCTGGCGGGAACTAGGTGCAGCAATAATCAAGTACCAGTCTTCAGACTCAATACTAATCCTGAACTTATCAGTAAATTCCCTCAGCTAACAAGGTGTATCAAACCAAGTTACTGTAGATTACCTCTCAAAACACCTTCTTTACAGTTTTCCCTTTTCCCCAATGAATTCCTTGAAGTGCATTCCTCCTGAATGATTCTTCTCCTAGAAAATATCTGAGCAGCCTCAGCTCTATTCATTGGGTACTTTTAAAAGATTACCTAGGTCTTTTTGGGTTAGTTGTCATTTATTGAGCCACCTGCTCTGATCCCACTTTCTTGGGGGATCATGACCCCAAATGTAGGGAAGTTGCCACCTGCAACATAGGAAGTGTTTGAGGATGTTGCCACTTGTCTTTTGCCCTCCACCTGGTTCCTTCCACCAGTTTGACCAGTAACACTCTTATTAACAGCTCCCTCAAGCTGTTGTCTCCACTTTTTATTTATTAATAATAAAATATTCAGAATTACATTCCACTTCTTTTGACTCTGCTGAGTCATCAGTTCCTACTTAGCATTAAATTTAACATAATGTCTTAGGAAATCAAATTAAAACAATTAACATTATTTTACAAAATTGGGGTATGTGATATACACACCCCCTTAAAATGTAACATCGTCATCGATGTTACCTATTCTTCATCCTCTGCAATCTCCTGGAACAGATTCAGGTATGCCTCCCGCATCTTACTTTCCAGTTCCCAGGTGGCCTCTTTAGGACTAAGGTGCTTCCATTGCACCTTCACCTGTCCAATGGTGTGGTTCCACAGAGTAATTTCCCTCCTCCCGAGGATACAGTCCAGTTCCACCAGAATTTCTCCTTCTGGTTCCACCTTCCACTTCCACCATGGAAGTCTGATAGTCATCTTGGCGGTTCTCCAAAGCTGTGTTAATTCGGGGCATGCTCCTCGCAAATTCTCCAACGCTCATTTCCTCCTGCATAGTATGAATATTGCTGACTAGCTTTTTCCAGTTTGGACAAACCGAGGCATAGTGCGGGCCATTACATTCCCGGCACTTAACAGGCTCCTTATGTTCAAAACCCTTGGTAAAATTCCCATGGTTATTTGCAACTTCCTTGCCCTTAAAATTATTCAAATTATTGGAAGTACCATTTCTATTTCCCTGGAAATTCTTATTGTTAGAATAATTTTTATTCTTATTAGTCTTGAAATTCCTCTGGGGTACAAATTCCTTCTTCTTAAACTCAGGTTGATTGTTATTTTTCTTAGCCTTCCAGTTGGCTAAGCCTTCTTTCTTCCGGTTCTGCTCAAAACAGAAATTAGCCTTCCTCATGGCTTCCTCGAGAGTCTTCGGGTTATCATACTCAATTCTGTCCTTAATGTGATATGGTAGACAGCTGAGAAATCGCTACACTTTAGGTTTCTCGTCTACTAGGTAAGGTACATACCTAAGCAAGCTTAAGAATTTACTGTTCAAATCCTTCATAGTCATTGAACCTAACTTTAATTCGTAAAATTCTTTAGCTCTTTCTTCGTAATATTGCTCAGACAAAAATTTCTTCTTGAAGTACCTTTTAAAGGTACTCCAATTAACTTATTTTTCCCTGATACCCTTGACTCTCTTCAGATCTTGCCACCATATGTCTACTTTTTTGGAGAGATTATATATTGCCATCCTTGCCTTTAGCTGATTAGAATAATTGTATATATGAAAATACTTTCTCATCCCGGATAACCAGGACTCTGCTTCTTCCCCTTTTTCGGTCTCTCCATTAAAAGTTGGGGGCTCTATCTTTTTAAACTCCCCTGAAATTTCCTCATATGGTCTGTATTTCTTCTTTATGTCATACAACTCAGCCTCACTATTGTCACTAGTAGTATGGTAACTTTTTCGTTCACCAAACCCCTCAGATGATGAACTACTTTCAGTTTTCGTCAGCTTCATCTTTTTAGATCTTCTTTGATGACTAACATACTCATATTATGCTCTTCTGCTCCTTCCTTCAGTTTGGAACTTTTCTATTAAAATTTGGTTCAACTCTCCCAAAGCCTTCAAAATCCTTTCATTCTCCCTCTTGACTGATTCCATTTCAGTCTTCAAATCTTTTACAGTCTGCAACAGCTCTGAGGAGTGGGAAGTCACCTCTTCTAACATAGGTTCTCTGGGCAATTGTCTTGTTTCTGTATCTGGAGACTCCTCCTGTGCATACTCTCCTAGCTTTTCCATACCTGCCTGTTAAACTTCAGAAAAAAGAAATTTTTTGTTCTTTACATAAAACAGAATATATGTTAGTATATTATTTTTATTTACTGTTCTATGAAAGCTAGTTGGGCTGCATCAAGGCCTAGTGTTTGAACCTTGTGCTCATGTCAAAACCCCAAATTTCCGAAAAATTTAAAATTTTTAAAATGCAGATAATTTCCATAAATGCAGTAAACTAATTATTTGATTAGTTATATGTTACTGAATTCATTATATGAATTATCTATTTGGTTATGTTTATCTTATAGAACAGTTCTTTTCAGTTTACTGACTTGTTTTCTTTTTATGACCACAAGGTGGAACTGTTATGAAAATTCTGGGCTTACTTAGCTTTCGAGCTAACGCAGAAGGTTTTCCTGTGCTTACAGACTTACAGGTAAGAAGTTCGGGTGCTGCTTGTCATTAATTTTAAAGCATTCTGATAGAAGTTCATCGCACAATAATAACTCAGTAGAGAATATAAAGGCTAGTAAAATTCCAAAGCTTATCGAGGTAAAATCGATAATCTGTCCTTCTTTCTAAGACGCTAAGGAAAAGAGATTTAGTTCTATGAATAATGGCGACATCTACTTTCCTTTTAGTATACGTGAATTTATAGTTCTTAAAGCGTTTTGAACTTTTTAATGTTTACCAAAGTCGTCAAATGTTAAAATGCTTTAAACCCTTCTTTGCAAGTAGTTTATGAAAGACAGAGTTCTATGTCAAAGGTCTAATTGAAGTTGTGCACAAAAACATTCATGTCATGATGGATTTGGTTATTGCTTGGGATAAGAATATAACGTATCTTGATATGAAGTTTATGTATCTCTAAACCCTCTTTCTACGCTTGAGGTTTGAGGGTTTACAACTTCATTACATGTTGGTTTTGAAAAGAGTTTAAAAATTAATAATTTGTATTACCCTGTATATTATTTTGTTTGGAAAAATAAAATTATCCATTTCTGATAAATGCATCTTAAATTTCAAAGCTAAGCTCCTGAACTCTTCAGACCTAAAATCCTCAATACAAACTTTACTAGTTTTATAATTAAACGATCAAGGTAAAAGAGGTCAATATTAGTAAGAAGGATTTTTACCCCAAGTTTGTTTTATAAAGTTCTTTTATAACTGCAACTAGCAAAACTTGGTTAAAGTTATAATTATTTTAATACATAGCCATGTTTGAAATAGTAAAAGAATCATGGTAAAGATGAGCCCACGAAAGTTGAGGGTTAACCTTTAAAGTCTTATGACCTTTTATTTTATACATCCCAAGCTTGTACAATATGCTAGGCCATAAACTTATTACTCTTTTTAGATTTTATTCTCTTGATAACACCAATAATTGTTTACTAGAATAGTATTTTCTATACTTTACTTCTATAACTTTCTTATTATATTATAAGGGTAATTCTCTTGATCTATTGATTGTTAAGTGAAGAGGAATCAAGTTATAATGTACTAGGTCGTAGTGTTGACTACACCTATGATGAATCATAAGGTTAAACCTTAATTACATTTGTAAACGATAGTACACCATGAATTGCATGTCAAGGAGTCGTATTATTTCCCACGACTTGTTGATTGGTAAGGTATGGTTTGATTATTAATAAATCTTTGCTCCATGCAATGTATGAACAGGTTGACTTCGGCTAGGATTGTAATATAACTTTCTATACAGCACGTCGAATGATTGGCAAGGGAGTCCTTGTGAATGCTCGTTGTAACTATAGACGAAAACCCACTGCATGCAAAAATTTAGACGATGTACGTGGCATCACTACAGCCAAGTGATGCGTGAATAAAGGACTCTCCCTTTCGAACCCTAAGCTCATTGTTTCAATGTGGTTTTTGGCCTCCTGCGACTCTGCGCTATGCTCCTGTCTGCACTGTCGCTTACCTTGGTCGCCAGTAGTTTTCCTTTCTTGTTGTTTCTTCCTCGAAAATCATCCTGAATGCTTGACAGAGGAGTGTTGTCACAAAAACTGGTTGTTACTTGGGTTTAGGTTGTGATACTTCCCTTAAGTTTTCTCCATCGCAGCTCGCTCGGTTTTGAAGTCCATTACTGTACTGTTTTTTTTTTCTTTAACTCAGTGATGACAGTCAATGTCTTGGTTAATCATAGAAGCCGGTGTTTTAGGGTTTGCAGCATTTACTATTTTGTGTTGAGAGTGGTTACGACCCAAGCATTTACGGGCTGAACTTGTTGTTCCTGTCCTCCGTCACTGTAGGTCTTTGTTGGGTTAGAAATCCCTCCTGTCTCACAGCCGATGAAGATTTTCATCCTCCTCACGCTGGTGGTTACTTTACTGCTCGTGGGTGGTCGCGCATCCATAAAATTTTAGGTAAAAAGAAATTCTCTTATCTCAACTTCGTTATTGTGCAGTTTTCATTTCAATATACAGTTATCTAATTTTTTTTTTTAAATATGAAAATAACATTATCGTTCTTACTGCTCACAGGCATTGGCTTGTCTTCCCCTGTGTGGTTGATACGAAGCTGAGGCAACGGTTGCTGGTTCATGGGTAAGCATGGTTTGACCATGTCTGTTCCTCCTTTTTTGGTCCCCTTGGGACATTTGTGGGTTGATGCGTTGTGGCCTGCAACCCTTGCGGTTTTGGGTTCAAACAGGTTGACATGTTCGCTGTTGTCTGTTGAAGTTGACCCCTTGCTTGATGCAAGGTCTCCGGCTTAGGCCGCGACTATAACACTTAGTTTTTTTTTGTTTATGTTACTATGTAAATAAATAATAAAGAGAAGAAGGGTTGTTAAAACCTTAAACTGTTAGTTGTTAATGGATGCCGAGGGCATTGGAAGAGCTTCAGACTCTTAAGTTATTCTCTGTTGTAATTTTCGGATTTGTAGGGTTTTACCCTAACTTAACAGTATAAGAAAATATTCACAGCTTCTTTAAAATTATCTTTGATTTATAATGTATTTCTGTAAATTATGGGGGTTATTAGTTATGTTTCATAATATTTGATTAAGCTCAATAAGTCGAGCATTCTGTCACTCTGTTGGTTATTTCCTGCGCGATAGTGTACTTGATTTTTATCCGTAATATTTTTAAAATTCATTGCTAGGGTTTCATGTACATTGTTTATATAATGATTTACTTTATTATTAAAGGAAAAGTAAATGTTGTTATATAGTTTATACTCTTCAGAAATATAGGGTCTTTATGTTTTTAATGAAATTCTTAAGTAACCGTCAGTTAATCTTTGAGTGCAGAACTTATATTTTATTTCAAGTTTATAATAATGAGATAAGGACATTACTTTAATTACATAATAATACTATTCCTATAATTTGTATATTACCTGCATACTTAGTCTATATAAGTATATAATAAGAAAGTATTTTGTAAGAATCTTATCTTACCAGTAAGCACTATTGCTCCTTTTGTTATTTATACTTAGTTTATTTTGTAAATGTATAGAGAGATAGTATTCTGTTGTTTATTTCTTATGCCATCTGTGTTGAATACTTTATAAAAATTCTCTTAGTATTTATTTTATCTTATTAGGTTATGATGTTTGTTGGAGCAGGGCCCCGCAGCTACAGGAAAAGCTGTTATATCAGAAGAAGAGAGTCAAAGGAAACAGTACTCGAGCGGCAGAGAAGAGAGAGCTCAACCACTGCACTTAAGGCAGCGGCGAATATAGGAGGGATCAGCTACCCTCATAAAGGAAAAAGGAGCAACGGGCCCAGGTATTGAAGACAAAGGACAGAAGGGGAGCGACCGAGGAAGCGGCACCCATACCCACGATCGGCGTCGGGAAGCGTGGAAGACTACAGAAAGCTGTGGTGTGACGAAAAGCGGCAGTTCAAGTACAGATAGGCCGACTGTCACAGTTAGGGTTTTTGGGTTACTATTGGGAAAGGCCCACAGTGTTGTAACAGGGAGAGACCTTTGTGCTACCTATTTAAGCATGTATTTTGTATTGTAAAATGTTAGACAGTAGAGAGAAAGATAGCTAGCCAAACATTCAGATAGACAATTAGCTAGTGGTCAGTTAACTGTTCTTTGAGTCGAGCTCTGGTTCTGTTGTTAAATCTGTATTGTCTTACTGCAACCAGTAGCTGGCTCCTTGAGCATGAATGTAACAATCCACAGGGATTGAGTGAAAGAGAGAGGAAGAGTATATTGTAAGGAGAAGACAATATAGAAGGAGAAGAGATCTAAGAGAGAAGGGCTCCCGGTTGTGTGTGTGGAGTTTCCTAGAAGATATCAAGCTACATATTAGGTTGCAGCGGAACTGTGTTTACTCTCTCAAGATATAATATAAAAACCAGTTCCCATGGACGTAGCTTCCCCCCTGGAAGTGAACCACGTAAAACCCATGTGTTGTGCGACTGTTCATGTGATTATGTTTACCTGTTTGCTATCTGTCATCTGTTACATGAATGTTGCTTATCAGTTGATGAATGTATGTATGTTATGCTTCAGTTATAGCACTTAGAAGGTTAAACGCAAGTTGAATGTATCAAGTAGCCTGTATATGAGTTTATCAGTGCTTGATTCATGGTAGTTTGACAGTTACAGTGTTAAGTGACTCCGGTGTATGAGTTCTGCGAGTTGAGTGTAGTTGATGTTAGCGTGTTAAACTGTAGAGGGGTAAGTGAAGTGGTTTAACACCCTTGTGAAGGTTAACAGAGTTATTAGAACCAGTAAGGAGGTCGCAGGACCTTGAGAGTTGATACGCATATTGAGCCTCATTATAGGATATATTACAGCATAGAAAGGTGATATCGCATCGTCTGAGGAGCTGCGGTGTGAGATATCGCAGGGAAGGAGCTGAGCAGAAGAGTAAGTTTGCGCATCTCCATAGAAGCTGTGATGCGATAAGAGTCTGCTCTTTACCAGCGCCAGCTAGAAGGAGGGATCGCCCTCGCAGAAAGATCACGCTGGCTAAGAAGAGTCGCGAGACCCTAGGATGCTACAGAACCCGGTTGAAGACACCTGAGTCTTCAGCCACCCCATCTAAGATCACTTCGGGTGAGACTTCAGGCTGTTCTACGGTCTTTTGTCGAAAGGGCCAATGAGCTAGGGGTATTGTTGGTACATTAAAGGAAACCCGGCTCTACCTAGTTCGACCAACAAATGGTTCCGTTGCCGGATTTGAACAACTTGAAACGCTAATGTTCTGTTGGCATCCTACTAAAGAAGAACTCAACCAGTGGGTTGGGTCTAAGGAGAGAGAATTTGCTGCGACAGAAAACAAGAGTCCTAGACTGAGTACAGAGGACTGGTTACAAAAACATATCTTCACAGATCTGCATGAGATGTTTTTTGCGACCTATGCAAACGAGTTGTATGACTGGTTGTCAAAGTTGACTGATAAGAATATATTCAAGAAGAAAAGAAACATTTTCTGGACACCGGAGCTGATTCAGAACCTGAGGAGCATAGACAATCCTATTTCGCGGGCAATAGACTTCTGGCTTGCAAGTTTGCTGGAAGGATTTATTACCGAGTTTGCAGTTGATCAAAGAAAAAGTTTCAGCAAAGCCGAGAGGTACTTCTTCAAAGGATATCGTGGTAAGTACTTGAACTCTTTAAATTCGTCTATTAAGATGTTATTACATGAAAAAGGAGTAATGTATATATTCTCAGATGAATAAGTTCAGTAAGTGTAATGTCACAAGAGTTTGAGAGTGATTTTGATGAAATTGGATGTACACGTAGTGGTAAGAAATATAAAGTAGATTTCATATCTTCCTTCGTGGAAGACAGTTCAGACCATACTAGAGAACAAAGTCAAAATAATAGAGAAAGAACAGTAGGGGGTATCCCTTACCACCCTTATACCCCACAGAAAACGACCGGGACTCAGAACAATCCCGTAGGAACTCCATCTAGTAGTTCACATACAGTACATACTACCTTTACACCACCTACATCTACACCGCCGAGTGGTAGTAATATAGCAACTCAGAATCCACCACGTAGAAACAGAATGGGGGACGACATGAAGTTACCTACCTTTAAGGGTACAGGGGCAGAAGACCCAGAATAGCACTGGTTCCTATGTGAAGTTGTATGGACCATTAAATAGATCCAAGATGATAATACTAAACTTGTTTAGTTGGCCACTACACTTAGAGACAGAGCTTTAACATGGTATCTGAAATATACAATAGCGCAGCCCAGAACGCTCATACAAGTCAAGACCGCCATGATCAAAGAATTTAAGAAACCTAAGTCTGAGTCACAGTGTATCACAGAGCTTAAAGACATTAAACAGTTACCTACAGAGTCAGTATGGGACTTTGATCATAAATTCAAAGCTCTTATAGACTAGGTTAGCCTTGAGTTTGCGCCAAAGCAGCATAAGGAATGGTTCATCGTAGCACTGCTCCCGCATATCAGACTTCCCCTTATGCAACAGAGACTCCGTACGCAAGATGAAGCGTTGGAGATGGCAATGAAACTAGAAACTTCACCTCTATTTGAGACTAGTACAAGTATGACAAACCTACAGAATCGGTTAGCCAATCTCACGTTACAGCTACATGAGATTAAGAAAGGGAAAGAGGTTGCACAAGAACTATGGTGGACAAAGTGTAAAGGACAGGGCCATACTAAAGATAACTGTCCAGTATTTGTTGAAAATTTAGCAAGTGGGGCTCCAAACCCCTTAATACAAAACCAAGGGCCGTGGTGTGAACTCTACAGAACAAGAGGGCATAGACCACAGGAATTCCTTTACTTTAGAAGTATGTACAAACCCCTAAGAACTTATATTGTAACTTCTGTAAGTCAGTAGGTCATGATGAACATAATTGTCGAGCTTATGATCTCATGATAGACAGAAAGCATGACTTGTACAGAGTCCAGTCAGAGACATCAAGTCCAGCAACAGGACCACAGCATGAACCGACTCAAGTTGGTCGTGGTGGAGGATTCAGAGGACGAGGCCATGGAGGAGGCTTTGGTCGTGGTGAAGGCTTCGACCGCGGCCGTGGACCGATTACTTGTTACAATTGTGGAGTTGTAGGACATTATGCTAGGGATTGTCAGAACCCTAGCACGACATGTAAATATTGCAAGTCCTATGAGCATATTATAGAAGACTGTCTGATCTTGATAGCCAAGATTAGGGATCCTAAGCCAGCAGTAAACCAGAACATTCATCTTATTACTGCTGAGCAGAAAGAACCAGAACCAAGAGTCAATATTGTGACTCGCAGTGGTGCTTCTACTAGTAGGACATCGCAGGATACCGAAAAGAATACAGGTCCGGAGTGGGTGTGCAAAGCCAGTAATAAATTAACACCACTTGACCTGCAAAAGAACAAAGACACGTTTCAGCAAGCAAAAACTTTCTTTACTGACCCTATACCATTAGGATCGCAGGTACTTCCTTGTAGGGGCCTACCGCAGCAAACACCTTGTGGAGTTAGTCATGTGCAGATACCGCAGGCTACCACATCTAGAAGGTGCGAAGAGGATGAGTCGACAGGACGTGTACAATCCTTCCTGCGGAGCTACTTGAAACTTGTACAAAATGAGAAATCCATCGAAGAGCTTCAGCGCATCATAGACCAGTGTCAGCCATCTTCTTCCGTGAATAGTGCGCAGCGGGCTGTTCATAATATTATGGGCCATACAAGAACAAGAAGAGAGATGAGACTCACAGCGCAAATTGGAGAATTTGAAATGGATGAGGTAATCCTAGATTTAGGATCAGAGGTAAATGTTCTAACGAAGCAGACATGGGAACATATGGGTAGCCCTAAGTTAGCAAGATCACCTATCCATCTGCGACTAGCCAATCAGCAGAGGGTATCACCACTGGGTCGATTACCGCAAGTACCAGTTGATATTGACGGAGTTCGCAGCTTTGCAAACTTTGAAGTCATAGAAATCATTGGTGATAGTAGACCATACCCAGCTTTACTAGGTATTGATTAGGCAATTGATAACATGGTTGTTATCGATTTAAAGAAAAGAAAAATGACCTTTGAGGATAATCAGATCCGGGTCATCGCACCGTTGGATCCTTTCTAGGGTCCTCGCTACATTGAACCTATCAGAGCAGAGGAGGAGGTGCACAACATGGAAAGCCTTTATCAGATGACTGCTAATCAGAGTGATTACATCAACCCCACCGCAGAAGGAAATATCAGTTGGTGATGCGACAGCTCATGCGCATTAGATTCGGAGGTTGGTTTAGAAAATTGGCAGAATAGACTTTACGAAGTCTCAGCTCGCAGATGTGCATTTATGACTAAGTCACTACGATGGATCGGCGCAGAGATTATTGATATTCCATCCTTTCATGGCTTAGCGGATGTCAATGACTTTTTACAGCAGTTTGAGTAGGAAATTCCTCAAGAGCAAAGGATGACAACTATTGACCTTGCAGTAAAAGCCACACCTGCAAGATGGTGGCATGCACATAAAGAACATATCGCATCATGGGATGATCTTAAGAGATTGATGGCGATCAGATTCTCTAATGACAAGGATCCTTTATAGCAGAAATATACAGGAGAAAGTGACCCCAAGTCACATATTCATATTTGTGAACAGAGTTGGTCGGACATTCCAGAGGATGAATGGGTTCACCTATTCATTCACACTTTAGACACAATTCCAGGGAACTGGTACACTGAGACAGAGTTGCGCAGAGGAACCATCACATGGCCACTTATGATAGACATCTTTCTACTCACTTTCACTTTTGAATCTGAGTATCCAAGCATTGATCAGGCTCTAGATGTTATAAAAACTAAGATATTTGATGACTATACCCTACCAGTGTATGCTCAGCCTGATTGGGCCATCCAGTTGGAACATGCGCTAGAATGTTACAACTTCGCAGCAGAGCTAGATGATGAGGATGAGAATCCTCGCAGTGTCAACATTCCAGAGTCAGAAGGGACTCGCGACGTTGATGGACCGAGACTAGAAACTCACGCTATCATAGAACCTATCAAGATTAAAAAGATCAATATTGGCACATAAACAGAACCAAAGTTTGCCTCTATTGGAGACTACTGGGATGATGAAATAGTAGGACACATCGCAGATCTCTTACATGACTATCAGGACTTATTTCCCACTAAGTTCATAGAGATAAAGGGAATAGTAGGAGATTTGGGAGTCATGCGCATACCTTTGAAAGAGGATGCTAGGCCAGTTAAGCAGCATCCATATAGATTGAATCCTCGCTATAAAGAAAAAGTTAAGGATGAAATTGATAAGATGCTAGCAGCAGGCATCATTGAACCTGTAGAAGAGAGCGAATGGGTTAGTCCCATGGTTGTGCAAAAAAAGGAAACCAAAGGAGAAATCAGGATTTGTGTCAACTTGCGCAAACTCAATGACGCATCACTTCATGACCCATTTCCGACACCTTTTACTGATGAAGTTTTAGACAATGTGGGAGGACAGGAGGTCTACTCCTTCACTGATGGCTTTTCAGGCTATCACCAGATCAGAATCCATTCCAAAGATCGACATAAGACCACCTTTGCGACAGAATGGGGCTCATTCCAGTACACGGTAATGCCCTTTGGTCTTAAAAATGCACCAGCTATCTTTTCTAGAGTAGTAGTTGTTGTATTTAAGGAATACATCCATAAATTGTTAGAAGTATATTTTGATGATTGAACTGTATTTGGATTAATCGACAAGCATATAGGAGATTTAAGGCTCATGTTAGAGAAATGTAGGCAATATCAGATTTATCTTAACTTGAAGAAATGTATATTCTGTGCACCATTTGGTATTTTGTTGGGCCATATTGTTTGCAAACAAGGCTTGATGGTAGATCCTGCAAAGATTGCCATCATTGTAAATCTTCCAGCACCTAACTCAGTCAAGCAATTGAGGACAGTGCTCGGTCATACCGGGTACTATAGAAAATTCATCAAAGGTTATACAAATATCACAGCACCTATGGAAAAGTTGTTAAAGAAAGAGGTGAAATTCCTATGGAATGAGGAATGCCAGCAAAGTTTAGACACACTTAAAGAAAAGATGGTTACAGCACCCATCTTAGTATTCCCAGATTGGAACAAGCCATTTCATGTACATGTGGATGCATCTGGCATCGCACTGGGGATTGTCTTAACCCAGCCAGGAAAAGGGAGTATCGATCACCCTATCGCGTACTCAAGCAGAAAGTTATCTACCGCAGAAAAGAACTACACCACTACAGAAAGAGAAGGATTAGTTATGGTGTATGCTCTACAGAAGTTCAGGCACTACCTGTTGGGTGCCCCATTCAATATGTTCACTGACCATTCCGCTTTAAAGTACTTGGTCAATAAACCAGTATTAGGAAGAAGGATCTGTAGATGGTTACTCTTATTTCAGGAGTATGATTTTGAAATCATGGTAAAACCAGGAAAATTAAATGTCGGACCTGATCACCTGTCACGGATAGATTCAGTCGAAGAACCAAGTAATTTAGAGGACAATTTACCAGATGTGCAATTGTTCTCTATCCAGATCGCAAATGAGTATTACGCTAATATTATTCACTTTCCCACTACAGGGTGGGCACTTGTTGAGTTTACTAAGCAGCAAAAGAAACAGTTAGTTGTTAAAGCAGCAAACTTCACTTTGATCGCAGGACATTTATATAAGTTAGGTCCAGATGAAGTCTTGCGCAGATGCATTATGCCGCATGAGAAAGAGGCCATTATCAGAGAAGCACATTCAAGTGCCGTAGGAGGTCATTTCGCAGGAAAGCCGACTGCTCAGAAAATTCTAGCTGCAGGATTATGGTAGCCTACTTTATATAAAGACACTAAGGAGTTTTGCAGATGCTATGATATCTGCCAGAGGGTAGGAAAACCTTCGCGGAGAGATGAAATGCCGCTGCGACCACAGATTACGTTGTGGGCATTTGACAAGTGGGCTATAGATTTCGTGGGTCCTATCAACCCACCCGGGAAACGAACTGGTGCGAGATACATCATCACAGGAACATAATACCTCACCAGGTGGGCAGAGGAAAAAGCAGTAAGGAATTGTGATGCTGCTACAGCTGCACAGTTCATTTTTCAAAACATCATAAGTAGATTTGGATGTCCAGTAATCTTGATGAGTGATCAAGGCACACATTTTCTGAACCGCACTATTGAGGCCTTGACGGAGGAATTTCAGATCTAGCACCATAAGAGCACCCCCTACCATCCTCAAGCTAATGGTACGGTGGAGGCCTTTAACAAGATTCTAGAAAACGCTCTTACTAAGATCTGTAACAGCCAAAGAAATGATTGGGACCTCAGGGTTAATGTTGTATTATGGGCTTATAGGACTACATGCAAGAAACTTACAGGACACACACCTTTCAGCTTGGTGTATGGACAAGAGGCTGTTATGCCTATGGAATATATTATTCCCAGTTTAAGAGTTGCTAAAATTACCAGGATGGCTGATGCAAATACAATGAATGAAAGACTAGCTCAGCTGCTTACCTTAGAAGAAGACAGATTCATCGCAGGATTTCATCAGAAAGTGAAGAGGGCACGAGAAAAAGCTTGGCATGACAGGCACATCAAAAGCAAGATTTTTCAGACAGGAGACTTCGTGCTCCTCTATGACAATAAGTTTGTTAAGTTTCTAGGGAAGTTCAAGACACATTGGTTGGGGCCATATCAGATTCAGCAAGTCACAGACGGAGGTGCCGTTCAACTCAGTAAACTGAATGGGGAGCTTATTCCTACTTTGATTAATGGCAGTAGGCTTAAGCTTTATAGTGATAGCCACTCCACCTCCCAGCCCTAACTCAGACAATTTATGAAGTGCATATGTCCAGTGTAGTTGAAAGGAGGCATCGCACTGGTAATTAGTCTACACGTAAAAAAAAGAAGAAAAAAAAGTACTCAGTATGAGGAATCACATCAGAAAAGTGTATGTTGTGCAAGTCATAGGATGCTTGCAGAGTTTTTGAACGTTGCGGCATCATACCAACACTTTGGTTCGAGACGATGAGGTGTGGAATCGCAGCGATGCGATGTTCCCCGTGCCACGTAGATGATTTTGAAAAGGGATAGAGGGCTAGTCACTTCACCTTCTGACAAGCAGTTAATCCAAATACGACAGCTATACGTTGCCCTAGATTTGGTAACAGTATAATGACTTTTCCAGATTTGGTAAATCTTCGACGAGACCGGCGCCTGCACGCAAGTTTCGAGGAAAATTTGATCAGATTTTCAGCAATTAATGAGGATCGAAACGACAGGTGTTGTCTTGTCCATGCAATTAATACCACCGATGGGTCTATCCAAATGACCGTTGCTTCAAATATTATCACCTTCATTATAAATACAGAGATCATTCATCCAAAAGGGTTACTTTTGCGATTTCTGAGAGTATAGAGCAATTTGTAAGAGTTTTCCCTGTGAAAAGATACTTCAGTTACAGAGTGTTGGTTTTCCCCAATTTCGCAGCCATTGCTAACTCAGAGCATTGCACCGAGTGGTTTCTGTCTGAGACGGAACCTTTAGAAGACATTGTGCAAAGATTCCAGCATGGTGGCCTTGTGGTCCCTATGACGACGCCGCCCAAGGTTGTGAAATTAGGTACATCACAGGTCAAACAACCGCCAAGGATGAGGAGTCAAGCTCAGATAGTAGAAGAGTCCAGCCCAGAGCAGAAGGAAGAAGTTCATATGGCAACAAAATACATCGTGCCATGAGTTGAGGACGCACCAGAGGTAACCATTCCCAAGGGTGTTAAGTTTCATGTTCCCCTACCACCGATTGATTCTCGTGTCAAGGAAGATGGAGATCTGTTAGGATATGCTCCTGTTCTCAAATTTATAGACTATAACCTTGGAGACAGTAAAACATATCCTCAGTTTCGTCCGGATCAGTATCTCACGGTTCAAAGAAACCTGAGGACCGACGCAGATAAGTTTGTTCCTATGGAACATGTCCAGATTCTTGAGCAGTCAGGCTTGCTCAATTTGTTGAGAATACCACATTTTGGATGAGGTGCAGAGGTTAATGTCGTGGTGCGCGTGCTACTTTCTTGTGTACATGGAGGTTACCTCTGGCTAGGTAACAGGATCGATCTAAACGTCGATCTGATACACCGCATCACCGAGCTGTCCAAGACTAGTAAGGACCCTCAGACACATATATCAAGTAAGAGCAAGGATTCCAAGCTACCAACAACCCTAGTTAACAAGTATAAGCTACAGAGAGGAGGTCGGGCTTATGACCTCACAGCACTAGTAGATGATACACTCAAATTTACAGCCAATCTGCTTGCAGGCAGACTGTTAACCAAGGTTCTCCCAAAAGAAGTCACGGGATCAGTAATTCACCTTGCCATACAAGTCGCAGAAGGTGAACAATTTAATTGGTGTTTATTCTTATTAAATATTTTTCTTCAAGATTGTTCGACAGCGCAGGACGAGCCTAACCCCCCCTTCCATTTCTCGTGGCGGCTTATATTATGTGCATTCATCGAATGGAAAGAGCCACCCCATACCCAATTTCTACAGCTACGAAGCGAAGAGCCTAGAGGCACACGCTATGCAAACTTATGGGAGAGCAACAGCCCAGCAAAGAAAAATATCAATATGATAGTATTCTATGAATACTATAAACTATTGAAGAGAGTCATCTAGGATACACCGCGGATCAGCACAGAGATTGTGGACATGTATGATAATCGGCTTGATTTCATGGCACACAGCCATACAATCTACCTAAGGCCAAAAGGGTCTAGAACGGATAACTGGGAAAATGGTTCGTTCAGGATGACAGCGCAGGATATAGAAGATATCATCAAAGACTTTGATGAAGAGTGGAAGAAGGCATTAGAATATGCCACATCACTACCACCAGGTACCGTACAGACAAACCCATCGCACAAAGGAAAAGACAAAGTGGCGTCCAAGATGAAAGATACAGTAGAAGTGCCACCACCGGCACAAAAGAGGAAAGATGCAGAAGAGGTGCCACCAGGGGCACCAAAGAAGAAAAAATCAAAAGCCTCAAAGGCACCTACAGAGACCGTACTAAAGGAGGATGACTATGAACTCATTGCAACGAGATTGCAGGACGCGATGCGGGACTCATTTTAGGCGATGCAGACATCGCAGGACAAGCTGCAGAGCACGATTGATAAGCAGCTTTTGGAGTTGAAAGCACTAACTGAGAAGACTGCCACAATGCAGATTCCACCAGTCAAGGTGACGACAGGAGAAAGTTCAGCACCATCAACTTCCCGCGAGGAAGTCTTGGCAAAGGATCGCATCAATACAGTGCTGATACCGTCAGGGAGCATCTGACTCCCTGCTTCGATGATCGATGTATAGATACAGGTTAGACAACCTGTCGAGGTTAATCTGGCCAAGTTCCCTGTTGATCAATTACAAATTATCCAGCAACAAATAGTCGCAGAACTCAGGGATAGAGAGCTTGCGACTTATAAACAGAACACTCAGCTGAGGAAACAGAATGCAGAGCTCACCGCAGGCTTTCACAAAAACGCGAAAGATTTAAGAGTTCATGAAGAAAGAGAACAAGATCTAAATAAGGTCCTACAGAACATCGTATTGGAGTTATCCCAGTGTAACATAGAGTTTGCCTTACCTCTAACGTAGAAGGTAAGAAGAATTGCAGACAGAGCAAAGGCTCTGGAAGAAATAGTGACCAAGATGGAGGAAGACTACAAAGCACAGATTGCTGAGCTTGAGGCTCGTCCACCAGGCACACCTCAGGCCGACAAGGAAGCAAGGGTAGAGGCCTTTAGACTCGCTTCAACACAGATGAAGAGTCGCATAGATGACGCACAGTCATTACTAGCTGATGCGACGAAGACATGGTCGGAGCTAGACGAGCTCCCAGATAGACTAGAATTGCAGCAGAGCATCCAGAACATAGAGAAGGCTACAGTAGCAATGAAGGAAGAAGTCAAGAGCTTAGGAGCTCTTACAAAGATGAAGAAGACGACAGAGATGAACCGTTTGCAACAGGAAGCGCAACGGTTGAGGGAAAAAGAGATACAATTTAATAATCTGCTTCAGCGATATCAGGAACAAATCGCAGAGCTGGTCGATGCGGTTGAGCAGAAGGTTAAGGAGTTCACTACAAGCAAAAGTGATATTGATGATACGGAAGACTCCATCATTAGTCAAGCTATGCTTGAAACGGCACAAGAGTGTGTCGAAGTTATGGATAAAGAAGTCGCAGGACTTCGGGAGAGACTTACAAGGACTTCGCAGGAAGGCAAGGAGAAGCTACAGCAAGAGAAACCAGCTGTTAGTGGCTCAGGAATGAGCCACAAGTAAGTGTTAGGGGACTGTTGGAGCAGGGCCCCGCAGCTACAGGAAAAGCTGCTATATCGGAAGAAGAGAGTCAAAGGAAACATTACTTGAGCGGCCGAGAAGAGAGAGCTCAACCACTGCACTTAAGGCAATGGCGAAGACAGGAGGGCTCAGTTACCCTCATAAAGGAAAAATGAGCAATGGCCTGAGTTATTGAAGACAAAGGACAGAAGGGGAGCGACCGAGGAAGTGGCGCCCATACCCACGATCAGCATCGGGAAGCGTGGAATACTGCAGAAATCTATGGTGTGACGAAAAGCGGCAGTTCAAGTACAGATAGGCCGACTGTCATAGTTAGGGTTTTTGGGTTACTGTTGGGAAAGGCCCACAGTGTTGTAACAGGGCGAGACCTTCAGGCTGCCTATTTAAGCATGTATTTTGTATTGTAAAAGGTTAGACAGTAGAGAGAAAGATAGCTAGCCAAACATTCAGATAGACAATTAGCTAGTGGTCAGTTAGTTGTTCTTTGAGTCGAGCTCTGGTTCTGTTGTTAAATCTGTATTATCTTACTGCAACCAGTAGCTGGCTCCTTGAGCATGAATGTAACAATCCGCAGGGATTGAGTGAGAGAGAGAGGAAGAGTATATTGTAAGGAGAAGACAATATAGAAGGAGAAGGTATCTAAGAGAGAAGGGCTCCCGGTTGTGTGTGTGGAGTTTCCTAGAAGATCTCAAGCTGCATATTAGGTTGCAGCGGAACTGTGTTTACTCTCTTAAGATATAATATAAAAACCAGTTCCCGTGGATGTAGCTTCCCCCCTAGAAGTGAACCACATAAAACTCGTGTGTTGTGCGACTCTTCATGTGATTGTGTTTACCTGTTTGCTATCTATTATCTGTTACATGAATGTTTCTTATCAGTTGATGAATGTATGTATGTTATGCTTCAGTTATAGCACTTAGAAGGTTAAACACAAGTTGAATGTAGCAAGTAGCCTGTATATGAGTTTATCAGTGCTTGATTCATGATAGTTTGATAGTTACAGTGTTAAGTGACTCCGGTGTATGAGTTCTGTGAGTTGAATGTAGTTGATGTTAGCGTGTTAAACTGTAGAGGGGTAAGTGAAGTGGTTTAACACCCTTATGAAGGTTAACAGAGTTATTAGACCCAGGAAGGAGGTCACAGGACCTTGAGAGTTGATACGCATATTGATCCTCATTATAGGATATATTACAACATAGAAAGGCGATATCGCATCGTCTGAGGACCTGCGGTGTGAGATATCGTAGGGAAGGAGCTGAGCAGAAGAGTAAGTTTGTGCATTGCCATAGAAGCTGGGATGCGATAAGAGTCCGCTCTCTACCAGCGCCAGCTAGAAGGAGGGATCGCCCTCACAGAAATATCTCGCTGGCTAAGAAGAGTCGCGAGACCCTAGGATGCTACAGAACCCGGTTGAAGACCCCTGAGTCTTCAGCCACCCCATCTAAGATCACTTCGGCTGAGACTTCAGGCCGTTCTGCGGTCTGTCGCCGAAAGGGCCAATGAGCTAGGGGTATTGTTGGTACATTAAAGTAAACCCGGGTCTACCCAGTTCGACCAACAATGTTAGTAAATATAAAATAAAACAATTAACAAACT
Source organism: Pseudotsuga menziesii (assembly GCA_001517045.1). Classification (NCBI taxonomy): domain Eukaryota; kingdom Viridiplantae; phylum Streptophyta; class Pinopsida; order Pinales; family Pinaceae; genus Pseudotsuga; species Pseudotsuga menziesii. The sequence continues at coordinate 558,641 of LPNX010274829.1, read as the reverse complement.
ACCTATGATCTATCTCGTGAATATAATGTAATATTTGTTTAAACTTTATGAAAGTTAGATTTGTAGTTCTAGCTATTGTTCGAACTCAATTAGATAAAAACATAATGAATGAATTAGTTACATTACTAATCATACATAAAATCTAGAACCAGCTTGGTTTGACAGTAGAATTAAATCAATATTTAACTATTCCTACTTTCAGTTTGTTGTTAGACATATAGTAGTTAAATTATCCTAAACTGAAGGAAATAAACTCTAAAATTAACAGCATGTTTATCTAGTCTGGTCCTACTCCGGCGTAACTATTATGTTCTCTTCTTTGGTTTAAAAAATAATAAGATTACTGAAAGTAAATACTGTTCAAGGAATAGTTTAATCTACTAACACGTACTACTGTCAATAAAATGATATTTCTTCTGATAATAGATAATAATAAAAACATTATATTCTTCATGCTAACATCTTAATCTACATTTTCATCATACTATCTTTATTTTAATTTCTCCTCCTACGCTGGAGTACGGTCTGGATCATTCCAGATGAGAAAAAACACAGGTAGGGTTTTATTTCTCATTGAACTGATTCTATTTCTAAACAAACTAAGAACAACTTCATTACTAAACCATCTAAGTGTTTACATCATAAGCTACCCTACAACATTCAATCACACATAGATAACAACATAGAAATTTAAATAATAACAGAACTTGTTCTCTGAGCTTGGATGACAACGGCAATGGGAGGTCGTTCCTCCCTACCAACTCCTGGAGAGCGCTCAAACAATGACTCTTCAGGACCCCCGAGCTTGCTCTGGTCTCCCTGGATGGAACTAGGTGCAGCAATAATCAAGTACCAGTCTTCAGACTCAATACTAATCCTGAACTTATCAGTAAATTCCCTCAGCTAACAAGTTGTATCAGACCAATTTACTGCATATTACCTCTCAAAACACCTTCCTTACAGTTTTCCGTTTTCCCCAATGAATTCCTTGAAGTGCATTCCTCTTGAATGATTCTTCTCCTGGAAAATATCTGAGTAGCCTCAGCTCTATTCATTGGGTACTTTTAAAAGATTGCCTAGGTCTTTTTGGGTTAGTTGTCATTTATTGAGCCACCTGCTCTGATCCCACTTTCTTGGGGGATCATGACCCCAAATGTAGGGAAGTTGCCACCTGCAACATAGGAAGTGTTTGAGGATGCTGCCACTTGTCTTTTTCCCTCCACCTAGTTCCTTCCACCAGTTTGACCAGTAACACTCTTATCAACCGCTCTCCCAAGCTGTTGTCTCCACTTTTTATTTATTAATAATAAAATATTCAGAATTACATTCCACTTCTTTCGACTCTGCTGAGTCATCAGTTCCTACTTAGTATTAAATTTAACATAATGTCTTAGGAAATCAAATTAAAACAATTAACATTATTTTACAAAATTGGGGTATGTGACAGAAGGAGAAGCCTTTCATTTCCAGGCCCGCAATGTAGGTTGGCGACACCCTATCTTCCTCTTTCCCTTTCATGGCGGAGCAGATGAATTTAATGCGTACTAGTACAAGGTCATCATTCGTTTAGGATGGTGATTTGATGCACATCGCCATGGATTATTGGGGCATTGTCTTTGTCGGGTTCAGTGTTTCTCCACCTCCGATTGTGCCTTCTACGCGATTTGATGCCTGGTTCCAGCCTCATGGTGGTGCTCTTTTGATTATGCTTGGAATTCCTCACCAGTCTATAAGTATGCATGCCATTTCTCTTTTCACAGGGTTTCATGACGTGGGAAGATTCCACCACCTCGCTCTCCTTCTGCGCAAAGTTTGGCCCTCTTTGTCGAGCCCAGGCCTCTGGTTGTTAAACATGTCCAGGAAAAGAGGAACACCTTGACATGCCAGCATGGGTAGAGGGAAATCCCAAAGAGGGCTTAGTGTGCGAACTGAATATGGGTATGAAAATTATATCACCAAATCGGTATGCATCCTTATTGACAACTGGGAAGGCAGGGTGTTGAACCAGGGGCTCGCTTCTAGGCAGGGTTGCATCCAAATCAAACATCATTGGCTTGTTAAAAACATGATTGGAAATCTCGTGGAAGATATGCTCAGTAATTGGTCGGAAGCACGGCATATTATTCTTGTTGCGGAAGCAAAAATGATGGAAATGGACACTCATCTCACTAGTTTGGACAACACATTCGCTTGGAATTGCATGGTAAGAAAATTTGGGCATGTTGGCCTCACAGCTTGTGGGAGCGGGAGTGCAACTGGGGGCAGGTCGCGGGACGCCGGCACGGTTCCGGCTCCACAGATCCCTTCTTTCCCCATTCCTTCCACCGTGGAACCTTTGTTCAAACAAATGAAGGAAGTCAATGGCCTGAGCACTAAGCCTCCACAAACTGCTTTGGAAACTACTACCAACACGACCGCATTTCGCAGGAAGAAGGATGGGGATCTCCATCATTGAGGAAAACCCCCTTTTCTTGAAGCATGCTTAGATCATTTGCAAAAACGAACTATTGTTTTAGGTTTTTTTGTTTTCATTGTCTAGTTTGGTTATCTCTCTGTTTGTCTTTGAAAATGAACTCTGTAATTATGTCAAATGCTGGTTACTATGACAATCCTATAGTCTTGAACAGTTTCAGTAACAATTTTCTAAGACGGCCCTCCATTTTTTAGAGACTTGGGTGGTGTTGGCTTCACCACCTAAGACCTCCTTCGGTCAGAGATTTTTTTGTACATCTTGTTTTCATAAATTAATAGAATTTTGCAGCATTACAAAAAATATAAAGAGTTCCAGCGTATTAACAAACAAACAAAAAAATAAGTAGATAAAAATAAACCTAAATTTTTTTTTTGATATTTTTTTTTATTGGATGAAAATACAAATATGATTAAATACTATATATATATATATATATATAAACCTTAAAATTAAGAACATTGCTTCTTCTTTTTTTAAATCACAATTTCAAAACCAAATTAAAATAGAATACACATCTTTAAACTTTTAACAAACTTTATCTATCATACTAAGTTGAACTCTTGAATGTTATTATAGTAGAATTAAGGAAAAGAGAGTTACTCTGAGTAAGGGAAGGGTTTTTCCGAATTAAGAGTAAAGCACTATCGCTTCCCGCTAGAGATGAGAATGCAAAATATTTACATAACTTTACTAATATGAGGAAAGATATAAACACCATATGGAATATTTTCGATCCGAATGGGAATGAGGCTTGTAACTTTCAAGATGTTGCAAGGGTAGGGGTTTCTCATTTTAGTAATATCTAAGGCTGAATCTCAAACAAACTTATAAGAGATTGTATAATTGTTAAACCTATTTTCATGTATGGAAAATGAGGAAAATAAAGAATTTATGGAGGGAAAAACTAAGGAGGAATTTGTAATAGTGTTGATATTAAGATTTTAATGAGCATAATACAATAATATGAGAGAACAAAAAATCTACATAGTAACACATTTAAGATAGATACACAATATTTGCGTGGAAAACTCAAAACCGGGAAAAAACATCATAATAGATCTATTATCTCTCTTGACCTAAACCGACCTATTTGATCCAAGTGAGCTAGCCACCACTCACCTCTAGGCCACTTTACAATGGAGCCTCCTCAATTCTTATAAAAGATTACCATGGGACAATATTATGGACCACCAAATACTATTGGCCACCAATACCATGGGATATATTAAACAATGCTCCCAAACCATGTGCTAGACCTCAACCACCTTTGACTCATTCCCGAGTCAAGGTTAACCCTAACAATCCCTCATTTAAACTTGATTTGGAGTAAATACCAACCCCCCTCAAAGTTTTACCAAGGAATCTCACATACACCCCCTATCACCTAGGCTTATTTCCCAACTTTACCAGTGAGTTACCGGGGGTATGCATGCCTTACCAGGTCTTACATCCATATGCCATTTTACATGCAAACTGCTCCATTCATTTTTCTTTTCATGTGTATTCATGGTGACTACATAATCACCATCTGTTGCTACATCCTCTTATTTTTCCATGCTCGCTCATTTTATTCCATGCTCCTTCTGTACCTACATTCAACCTTATCATTAACGTCTATATAAAAAGAATCCATCTTCCAGATTACATGGGTCCTCAACCGTTGTAACCGTCAGTTCTCTAGGAATTCTCTTCACATGCATGGCTCATCAATCTTGGTCCCACAACTGACATAAACCATCTCACATTCCTCTCCTGATCAAAGACTCAACCTCTCCAATACACATCAAGCTAGGCTACAAGTAAACCTTCCACCCTCGTACCTACCTAATGGTTCGTTCCACACTTAATCCAACATCCCTTCTCTGTGCATAAGAGGGATACCTTGTGCATCTAGAACCTGGAGAAAATACATTCTAACCAGGAACCCAAAAATCTTGCTAAGGTATTGGGTACTACCGAACATGCACCCCACAACATATTAATTAAAACACAGGTACAAAAGCTACCCACATGCTCTGATAACAGTTCTTAGTATTTTAACGAGCATAATACAATAATATGAGAGAACAAAAAATCCACATAGAAACACATTTAAGATAGTGGAAAATCCAAAATCGGGGAAAACCACCATAATAGATCTATTCTCTCCCTTGACCTAAATGGTCCAAGTCGAGACAAGTGAGCTAGCCACCACTCACCTCCAGACCACTTTACAATGGAGCCTCCTCGAGCCTTATAAATTATTATTTACATGCAATACCATGGGACAATACTATGGGCCACCAAAACCATGGAAAAAATACAATGGGATATAATAAACCATGTTCCCAAGCCATGTGCTAGACCTCAACCACCTTTGACTCATCCCTGAGTCAAGTTAACCCTAACAGTTGCGGAACTTTCATTGGGATAAAACTACGGGACCTTATGGATGGTCAGTTGATTTTTTTATGGGTTTCCTAGATCTTTTGGAAAGTTGTCTCTTGTAGGTAGTTGAAAACTTAAGAAAAATCAAGCACATTATTGGTTTCTTTCATCACTACTTTCCTCACTTTGATTCCTAAATTGGACAATCCTTTGAATTTCAATAAATTTTTCCTCATATTGCTTCGTAACTGCATATGCAAAGTGATATCCAAAATCATTTTGAGAAGGTCAAAAATGATTTTATAGAAAACCATTTCTTTGGAACAATTTGGCTTTTTGCAGGAGTGTCAGATACATAATGTTATAGGTGTTGCACAAGAAGGGATTCATACAACAAAAACAAGGAATCTACAGGAAACAGTCATAAAAAATGATTTGGAAAAGGAATTTGATCGGGTTCACTAGACTTATCTCAAGGTCATATTATCACATTTAGGATTTTCTATTGATTTCACAACATGGATTATGACTTGTATCAAATCGGTTTCTTAATTAGCAATTCTTTTAAATGGAGCTACTTCAAGATTTTTCAGTATGGGAAGAGGAATAAGACAAGGTTATCCACTTACACCTCTTTTGTTTTTGTTGGTAGCAAAGGTTTGAGTTGAGCATTGTTCGATGCAAATCTTAAAGGTTATCTTAAGGGCATTCATATAAAAGGTACTCTTTATATTTCCCATGTATTGTTTGCAAATGATATTCTACTATTTTGTAATCGGTCTAGGGGGGATATGATGTCCTTAAATGATATCTTAACCTTATATGAAAAGGAACCAAAATGAAAGTTAAATAATTAACAAATCATCCATATCTATGTTTGGGCTTCAGGAAGAAGACAAAAGGAACTGCATGAGATTGTTTCCATTTCAAGTTGAAAATTTTGTAGTTGGAATGGAATATCTAGGTTTTCATATTAAGCCAAGTGGATATCTGAAATCATATTGGAGGTGGTTCATTAGAAAATTCAAAAGCCAAATTAATATATGGTGTAATAAATGGATGTCTAGAAGTGGAAGATTGGTTTTGATTAAAATGGTACTTAAAGATACTCTTATATATTGGATGATATTAGCTTGGATTGCTAAAGGAATTCTAGAAACGATGAGGAAATTATTTTTCAAATTTCGCTGGCAAGGTAAGAAGGAGCAAAACACTCTTCCTTGGACCAAATGGAAGAATCTTGCAAAGACAAAATATTTAGGGGGATGGGGACTAAAGAATCATTATCTATTTTCAAAAGCACTAGCTTCTAAAGGTACTTGGAGGTTTATCAATAGAACTGGTTTTTGGCATAGTGTAGATTGCATGAACTACATTTACCTAGAAAGTGTGGAGGACTGGGTTAGAAATACTAGGAAAAGTACACATAATGTTTATGTTTTTTGGAGAGTCTTGTTCTAACACTTCCCTTGATTGAGCAAGGCTTGGCTTGGAAGATATGAGATGATGTGAAATCATGATTGGGAGTGGACCAATGGGTTGGTAGTGGTATCTCAAACCGATTTCATGCTCATGTACTGCACAGGCTCTGGTGCATGGGATAATTCACTTGGATTTAGATTGTTGATCCAACAAGTACTAGTATTTGGGAGCAGGGTCAATTATATGCACAATTATTTGGATTTGTTGGGGTGGATTCTTGGACTTTCGTATCTTTAGTGAATTCACTAAAAAATGATTTTATTCATCTACAACATATAAGAGATTAGTTGGTGTGGAAAAAAATGCCTTCAGGGATATATTCACCCAAGGAATGATACAAGACTCTATGCTTAAGAGAGAAAACATGGCTGCCACATGGTAGGCCCACAAGTTGCCATGTGTCCTATCTGTACAACTGACATGGTAGAGATGAAGTTAACATGGTGACATGGTAGCATGAGAGGTTGCCATGTGTCACCCAAATTCAGCTAATTTGGCACCCAGATGGACCTATCTTGAAGTGACATGTGGAAAGTTGTACAGGTGACACTACGATAATGTGTAAAACATGTGGCATTAGTATGATGACATGGGAGGCTTAGAGAGTGCCATGTGGGAGGTAACATGGAATTAGTATGATCAAGTGAACTAGTCAAAATTTTGACATGTGTCATCAGGACAATGACGTGGCAACCCAATCAACAAGATGACGTGGCATTTTCATACGCCAGTTGGGAAAGAGTTGACAGTGACTTGGCACACATGGTCCAATTAGGTGGCGCCACCTGGCACTATAGATTTTCCTATGTTGGCTTGGGTTTGAAAAATATTGGCCCCAAAGGTTGCAACAACACTCTATATCATTTAAACAAATATCAACAAACAAACTATATATATGAAAAATCTTATAACGTCTATGTATGGGAGAGGTTTGTGAGGTTTAAACTCGCATCTTCCCCCACAATACTCCAATTTCCTACCATCATGCCATATGGCACACTTAATACACCAAATAAGGAAACTTGTATTTAAGTTAGAATATGCTTTATCACGAGATTTGTAAGTGGCAGGTTTAGCCCCGACCCCCTTATAAAACAACATTGCCAATTTGGGGCAGGAGGTAGAGTTTATGCATGCATTTCAAGACAGAAGTTGGACATGATTACCGAGGTTGAGTACATAGTACATTGTCATGCATATCAAGGAAATGTGAACTATTAAAGTGCATCATTGGAGTTTGTGCCAAGAGGGGGAGTCCCATTGCTAGAGCATAATTATATTGAGTTTATACTCAAAAGACTTAGAATTTTGAGAGGAGTATGAATCTTACCTCTATTTCTGGGTCTAAGCAGTCAATCCAAAAGGTGCTTCCAAATCCTTTATTTCTGAGCTAAGTGTAGCAGAGTCTATACTTAAACGTCTCATAATTTCCTATAGAAGCCAATGGTGGTTTATGTTTCTGTCACAGAGCTGCGGAATTGAAAGGAGTTTTCAACCTTTTAATTGTAAGCCTTTCTTTAGTATTATTTCAATATTTTGAGATTAATAAGAGTGGTCTCGTTGTTGGGAGTGGACTTAGATATGCAGTTGAGATGTCTAGTTAATTCCGTTAGCAATTTTTGGTGTGTTTTCGTTGATATTATTCTCTCATGATCCCTTCTTTCTATTGTATGTTTCACTTATGAAGAATATATTAAGCAAGTTGGTTTTCATAAGCATGAATGTTTAGTTAAGTGAAACAATCCACATAACATTGTGAAGTGCACCTTCAATATAAAGATCGTGTTAACTAAAAAATATTAGTTATCAATGAAGGGCTAATGGTTAATTTGGTAGCTTATGATTTTCAAATCATCAGTAATGAGTATATTGACTAAGACTGAGTGCAATAGGTTAGGTCAAGTGAGCAATGAGTATGTAGTTGTTTTCTTTTCCTTGGTATCCTCATAGCTTAACTTTGGGGTGATATCTACTATGAATTGTAAGCCTTTCTTTTGTATTATTTCAATATTTTGAGATTAATGAGAGTGGTCTCGTTGTTGGGAGTGGACTTAGATATGTGTAACACCCCAGTTTTGACCTTGTTTGCATTAAAAATATATATGATGTATATATTGTATTTAATCGTGGTGTGGAGCTAAAGGCAAAAAGGCCCACCATGGATTTAGTATGTTATGTTCGGCGATTAAATCAGTGTCGATGGTATTTTGTGCTAGCCATGCACGTTATGATTTTTAAATCATCATGTAAATATGTAATTAATTAAAAACCCACAACCAGCTATGTCAACGCAACAAATAATGAGATGGGGGCATGATTTCCTATGGATAAGGGGGGGAATATTCAAACCTTTGGGCCAATGGGGAAAATCCAAATGTCAAAGGGAGAACCCATCAAAACTATCAACTACCTTTCTTGTCTTATTCACCCAATCATTTATTGCTGCCAAAAACTAGTTGAGTGGATATTGCATGGGATGGGCAAGGTATGACAGTCCAAATTCGAACTGGAGAAGCCATCAGTTTTTGGGAAACGCGATTTTGACTTTTGGGGCAAGTTAACACCAAAAATTGCATGCCCATTTTGTTTTTCACCCATGTCCTCCATTTCCTCACACATTGGAAGCTTGGAGAGTTGTCTTCCTTCACGATTTTGTCTGTTGTGTGTGGTTTCCTTCACGTTGGGGTCGTTTTCTTCATTTTCCTTAAGCTGGGAAATCGTTTTTGTCTTCCCCACATTTTTTGGGAGCTATTGTGCATTCTGCATGGACGTTTTTGCAGTGTTCTTCATTTTTCCCATGGATGGGAAGTGTTGTTGTTAATGTTCAGTGGTTGGGATCACTCCTAGGCGTTTTTGTGTGTTTTCCACGTCTCCACAGTTGGGGAATTTCGTGTTCTAAGGGTTGCACAGCCAATGGGGGACAGAGCCATGAATTTTGGGTGTTGTTGAGTTTGTTTTGGCCACGTTAGGGCCATAAACGAATCTAGAAATCTAATTGTTGCTAAGGGGGTTGTTCTACCCATTGTCATTTACGTTTTTTGTTGAAAAACATTTTTCATCAATCCCAGATATTGCAATTGTTATGTATGTATTTGTTGTTTTGGTTGAACTTTTTTTGGAGTGGAAATGGGGTCTGAGCTAGCTTGATAAACCTAGTGAAAGAAGGAACCTCACATACAAAGCTAGAGGTTTGTCTTTCTTCTTTGCACACCCTGAATAGCACTGGAAAGGAAGGCATGGCTTGAGGGACTGCGTAGCAGAGAAGGGGATGCTTCCTTGTGTTGGGTGTGTAGATGTTTTAGAAGTCAGGATAGATCTGATGCAAGTGTCCATAGCTCTTTGGTTGAGCTCACTAGTTTAGCAGTCATCATTTCCAACTCCTTTATAGACTGATAAACCCAACTGTGTTGGATTAGCTGAGTTTTTTGTATCCTTGGCTATGTGTGAGCCTACTAATGTTCCCTTATTCCTTGTGGAAATCATGCCCAGCTCGGGGCTGACATTGTTGCTGAGAGATTGATGAGCGCACTGGCCTATGGTTGGGTGGAACGTTGCAGTGCCATAGTTGGTTCGTTGGACAAACTTCTTCTAAGATAAGTATCTCTTGTGTTAAACTCTGCATTGTATTTGCTTAATGATTTAATATGAACAAGATATGTGTTTAATGCTAGAATGGAATGTAATTTTCTTCCATTGTATGTTAATGGTTTATGCACTTGTGTATGTTTTTAGTTTCAATGCATTTTCATCATGTGTATGTTCATGGCATTTAAAGTTCCTAGATTAGATAGCATAATGGTCATGCTCCCTCTCGGGTAGACGGGTGGGGACGTGACAATATGTAGCTAAGATGTCCAATTAACTTCGTTATCAAGTTTTTGTGTGTTTTCGTTGATATTATTCTCTCATGATCCCTTCTTTCTATTGCACATTTCACTTATCAAGAATGGATTAAGCAAGTTGATTTTCATAAGAATGAATGTTTAGTTAAGCAAAACAGTTTACATAACATTATGAAGTGCACTGTCAATATGAAGATCATGTTAGTTGAAAAATATTAGTTATCAATGAAGGACTAATGGTTATTTTGGTAACTTGTGATTTTCAAATCATCAGTAATGAGTATATTGACTAGGCTTGAGTGCAATAGGTTGGGTAAAGTGAGCAATGAGTTTGTAGTTGTTTCATTTTCCTTGGTAACCTCATATCCTGACTTTGGGGTGACATCTACTATGAATGCACATGGTTGGGTGGGGAATTGATTGTGCACAACCAGGTCCTTATATTTACTTTGTCTAAAAGATAAGTATTATATTTTTTCTGATATAATTTGCAATATAATTATATGTTTATTTATGAGTATAATGATTATGGATTGTCATTTTTGTGTGAGTTCATGAAGGTGTGTTCCATTGAATTTATTTGGTTGTAGACATTCATACATTTGAATGGTGTTGGAATATGAAGGGTTTTTAATTTCTATTGAATTTTGAAACTAAGTTGCATTCATGTTCCCCTTGGGTAATTGATGTAATTGGATGTGACATGTCACAAAATTCTTCTCAAATCATAAATGATTGTGGGTGTTATCATAACACAATTAAAGCTGGAAATCATGATTGTTTTCTATGACAATATTGGCGTGTAGATGGATGATCTCCACTCTAAGAGGCTGCTAATTTTCAACTATTCAAGTGGCTTACTGAGACACGATTATGATGTTAATAATACTACAATTTTTTATTTTTTTTGTAAGTAAGGGATATTTTATTAATATAAAAAAAGAGAAAGATACAACCAACACTACTTCGGTCCTCCTGATACATCACAATTAGCATAGCACGCAGGCCAGCGAAAAACTGAGATAACCAACCCATCCTGATAATTCACCTATTACAAAAATTGACACTTACAGAGCTACAAACCCAAAAGGCATTCATATAACTATCATTCTACCCAGAGCGACTTCCAACTTAAATAAGAGGCCACCAAATAAGCTAACAACCATATGACTAACTAGAGACAAAAAACTGCTCTAGAGGGATCACGTCGGATAAACTTCACAAGGTAAACATGAGGAGACCCAACACCAGTCCATTATAACATAATGTACGGTAAGTCCGAAAAACCACCAGGATTCTTACCACTACCCTCCGTTGGTTCTGCGGGACAGGGAATGACCGGGGGAGTCGGAATCCCGAAGAACTACATGCAGAGGTCCATCTTATGGTTCAGTTGTTTCAAGTCCGTGTCCACTCTCGCTCTCCACTGCTCCATGGACTCCCATGAATCCATAGTCCCCTCCTTCTCCCAGGCCGAGCGTTCGATGATGTTCTTCATAACCCAGAAGAGGGATATTGTTCACTCATACAAGATTAGGCATCTTGCATTATGTCTTGGGTCTAATATCCAATCAATTGATTTCCTGCATTCATCATGGAGCGTTTCCCAGTCCAATTCTTTAGAGTTTCTTCTCTAAACAATTAATTTTTTGTTGAACCTCAGACGACGCCTCCAATTCAAACATGCGAGATTCCCACATGGATTTCCTCTGAGCGCGGGTCACCCTTCCACTATCTTCACCAGCACTTAAAACTCGTTTCCCTTTTCTTTTGATCGCTTCCATATTCATGGTTATTGCACATCTCAAAATAACCATGACACAAATCCAACCCAGTCGCTCTCTATATAGAACAGAAAATGATGCAACTTTCCAACATACTTGATATGCCTCTCCAACACCTCGGGCTTCCTTAAAAGGAACCTTCCAATTATGGATCATGATTTCCTCTGTTCCTATCATGATGATCTATAGGTTGGTCGTGGTACTGAGTAGATCGATCTCCTGCCTTAAACTATATTTCCCATTTAACTTCTTCATTGCTACACGTATGTCTGCTTTCGGACGGGACTGGATCTAAGCCTAATCGACTACCATATTAATATTCACACAATAGTCGGTTGATGTCACCCTCCATTTCCCATCACCACTCATTTGGCAAGTTAAGAGGAAGGGCCCACCTCCTTTCCTTCCCTCCCTTCTTCATCACTTCCGCGCATGTCCTAGAGCAAGAGGTACGCATAGGTGTCCCGAGATATCACATATGTCAACTCATTCCAGTCTTTGTCCTTCACGTTTCAGTGGGTGTCAGTTCCTAAGCTTGCTAACATGTCTGTCACCTTATTCCCCGTCCTCCTTACGTGTTTGAAACGCACCGCCACCCCCCCTTGCAATATCTCCTTAAGACGCTCCACCCTGCTCTCCAAGCTCTAGGATCATGCCACCTTGGCAACTGAGGTTCCATTGAGCAAATTTGGTGCCGCATTGATGTCTAGCTGAGAATTCCCTTCTATCAAAAGTGGCAACCACCTGTTTTCTATTTCCATTTCCAGACCTTGAATAAGCCCTTCGAATTCTACAACATTGTTCGTTTCCGATATGATGAACCCTACGCAGAAGCCAAGCATGGTCCCTATGGAGTCTCGACTGATGCCTTCGAACCCAGCCTAGTTGGAGTTCCCCTTCCAGGTCCACTCAATGTTCAGTTTGGAGAACCCTAATGGCGAAGGGCTCCAATGATTCGTGCTTGATGGGTTTCTATTTGAGCTCCACTCGTGAAGGGTTCCTTGTGAGGCTGATAATCCACATGCTTCCAAAATGAATGCTTCAGGCCCAGCCACCTCCCAGTATGCATCCCTCCAAGATTTTGTTCTTATAGTTTCATGCAAAAGAGACGTGATGGTTTCCCATACCTTGGGCTGCATTCGCAATTGTCCTTGAAACATTCTGAGGTTTCTCTCCCTCCAATATATACCAAATAATGAAATCAGGAAATATTTACCACAAATTGTTCAGGATGGGGTTCTGGAATGGTTTTTTGGACCATTTTGCAAGGGTTCTGTTTGATATGGTCCAATCTGTGAAATCTTGCAACACCCTGGTCCCAAATGCTAGAGGAAAATGGGCATTCATCCAGGAGGTGACTCAAGGTCTCGTCCACCTGCTCACAGAGAATGCAACGATAAGGCCCAAGCATCCCTCCCTTTTTTAAGTTTTATCCTATTAAAATTTGTTTCCTCATTACTAGCCAGCTGAAGATAGTAATTTTAAGCCAGATCTTTTTTTCCATAATTTTTTCCATGTTTCGTCCATAGGATGGACTTCTGCTTGTGTCATTAATTCATAAGCTTCCTTTATTGAAAAAAATCCATGTGGATTATATCCCCATCTAAGTTTATTTGCCTCATCGTGTTTTCTCATATGTCTTTTTGATATGCATCTTCCACTCTGTCAACTTCCTCTACTGACCCTCGTTGAACACCCCAATCCCGACTTGGACAAACCCTAAAATGTTGATTGACGTCCTGATCCACCTAGATGTCTGCAACCTTCTTAATTGCTTGATCCCTACACACCTCAATGAGCTGCCTAATTCTAGTATCACACACTAAGAGAGGAATCTGCTGCCACGAGTCATCCCACACCTCTACAGTTTGACCATCTCTAATTTCCCAGAAACTATGGTCTTGGACTAACGATCTTCCTTTATACGTTGTTTTCCATATATGGGACCCTCTAAGGTTTTCTGAGAATCTAATGAGTTCCCTGATTATCCCAATCCTCCGCATATTTTATATGCCAAAAATTCACTCAAGGCTCCTGGGAATGAGTTACCCATATCCACCAAAGTTTGGCCCCTCCCACCATATTTTCTACTTCTGTGTCCCTAAGACTTAGGCCCCCCTGGTTCTTTGGGGTGCAAATTGTTCCCATTTTACCAAAGCCCATTTACAAACAGCAGTGGCCCCACTCCACAAAAACTTTCTCTAAATGTTCCTTATCTCCTTCAGAATATATTTCGGGGCAACTAAGGTAGAAAAGAGATACATCGAAATGGCTTGAAGAACGAATTTTACCAGGACCAGTTTGCTTGGAAACTTTAGAGGTCTCAAGGTCCAGTTTGATAACCGCTTTTTTCATTCTATCCACAAGTTCCACCCACGACCCCCTTTTCCGTAGAAATATCCAGTGGCACACCCAGATGTTTGGATGGAACAGAGCTCTCCTGGAAGCCCAAAATGCGGCAATTATTACTACGGGTGATGTGAGGCGTGTGAAAGAAGAAAAACTGGGATTTCTGATTATTGATCTCCAGACCTGAGGCTTTATCAAAGGTTGTGAGACATTATTTAAACCTCCGAGCCTCTTGGACTGACGGATACCCCATTAGCATCGTATCTGTTAGCACTCAAAATATACCAAAGGTTGTGGAAGGTAATCTCAAGGTAATAGCAAAAAACCACTTCAGAAAGAAACTGGCTTTTCTTTCTAGAGAGGGATCTCTCACATATAAATTTAACAAGGCCAGATATATGAAATTAGTATTTTAAATCAAGTAGATGGTTGAAACAACACATATACCATTGGGCAATGGAGTCAAATAGATAAAGATGAACAAAGCTTCATACACAAAATCCCAACAAAGGCAAGATAATCACTTAGTCACAGTCATTCATTGATTTTCGCGCGAATAAGAAAGAAACATGAACAATCCATCAATATAAAGCATCACAAGATGAATTATATATCGACTTTAGAAGAAATATTTGTGGAATATCTGAATCAATAGCCAGAGCATAACATGTATGAATTCTGAAACTATTAAACACTATGTTCAGATACGAAAGAAAACATAATGGAAGGTAAGCACTTAGAAAACAATCACATGGAAAGAAGGCACAGACTGTAACATTAAATGACACATGAATCTTTGGAGATCAACCTGCATTCGGCTCTGTTATTTACTCAAAAATGATAAGTTCTCCAAATATCATTCTAAACATATGGGTTCCAACCCCCAATACATCAAATAAATTCAAATATATACAAAGATAACTTATTTCCAAGAAGATCAATAACCGAATAATTAGTTAATCAAAGCTTTTTGTAACTATATCCCTAACAACTAGGAATAAAACTACATGCTTCAATTCTAACAAAAGATCATTTGATTATAATCAACTTAGTGACTGCAGGGTATCCCGAATAAGCAGCTCCACGACGTGCAACACCTATTTTCAAGGATGAAGTATATACTTGATATTCCCGAACCTTTCCATGATCCTCCATTGTTCTACATTTGGTGTATCATATTCTGTCATTTCTCTAATAGATACCTCCAAATCCACATAGGCTTCATAAGATACTGTGGGAAATCCTCTTCTAATGATTAAAAACTTTTGCAATACTTCGAAATCCTCTGTCAATTTTTCTACAATGATATTTCCAGTCAGCCCTTTAACCAAAACTTCAAACTTGGAATGGTCCATGCAATTTTGTACTAGCAAACTGTGATAATTTTCCTAAGAAAATAATCTTCCTTCATCATCCCAGAAAGAAGGGAGGCCGTCTTCAAATAGATCCTTAAAAGCAAGCCTGAAATCCTTTATCTATGAAGACATTGTATTTGCTTTATCATGTACCACCTTCATGAGCTGATGTTTGTTAATAAATTTCTTCGCCCATAGTACAATAGCTACTATGTCATTAATTTCGATGTTCTGCAACTTCTGATATGTTAGAAAATTCATAAAATTTAAAGCATTCTGAGTTGTATTTACAGGCTTCTTTTCCATGGTCTCATTTGCCAACTTCAGTCTTTGAGTAGCTAAATTGACTAATGCACTTTGATCATCAATAAAATTTAAATAGTGTCTAAACTTGGTGATTTCCACAAATAATGTATCCCAAATTAAATGTTTAGCTCTTTGTAGAGGAGCTTTTCCTATACTTCTTTCCTTCAACTCATTAAAAATTTTATGTAATTGGATTTATCATTTGATGTTTTATTCTTCTCTTCAATGATTCTAGCCAATTCTGATTTAATCTTCTCATTTTTTTCCTTTAATTCTTTGATTTCCACATCCTTCAAACTTACCTGTGACATAGGAACTAACAGATCATCTACAGAAAATTCACTTAATGGTTTTTCAATGTTCACAAGAGATAAATTTGTGACAACATGAGTTTGACTCATCAGCTCTTCCATAATTTACTTTTCATCATTCTGATCCTTTTTTTATTTCGAAATTCGGGTCATCAATTCAGCTCTTTCCACTTCCCATATGTTTTTCTCCTCTTGTAGTTTCAATGTTTTTCCTTTGTAATCCATCATCTCTTGATAAACTTTATCTTTTTCTTCCTGCAATGTAAATAATTCTGGGGACTGAGCATGTTCAGCATTTGGGATGTTAAGCTTCTTTTTCAATACCTGGATGGTATTGTCCTTTTCTTCTAAAATCCTTTTGGTTGCCTGTACATTTCCTAGTTCATTTCCTAAGCTTATAACATCTCCCTGTAACGTTTTCATCCAGATCAGATTTGCTTTATGTTCTACTTTCTCATGCTTCAATTGGACTTCCATTTTATCTACAAGGGAGTGCAATTTATTAACTTTCATAATAGCATGTAATCAATCGGAATAGATAACATCTCCAATCTACTTATGGAGTTGTATCTTATCGGGAACACTAATTTTATCTAACTTCACTTCCATCTCAGATACTTTTTTATCACTAACCACAGCAAACTTCAAGGTATTTCTCTCCACGTCTCGAGTAGAAATCAATGATGTCTTTTGATTGATTAGACTTCTAACTCGAGGAATCAAATTTATGGTTTCCTCTAATGACTGCATTTGTTTTTCAGCATAACTTGACACTAAATCAGCTCTGGATTTGAAGCATGAACTGGGCTCTGCACTACCTTCTCCTCCAAAGGAATACTGATGTATCTGTACAGACTTCTTTGAGAACAAAACCATTTTCTTTGAATCCTCTGAAATTATTTCTTCTGAAACTTGATCATCCTAAGAGTGTATTTTGATATTTTCATATGAAATGTTTTCATCTACATCCATACTCTCAATCTCAGAAAGACTCCTCTTATTCAAAATGCTAGGATTATCAGGTGCTTGAACCGTTGCAATCAACTCATTGCTCCTACCCTCATCAATTCCTGAACTTTCTTAAAAACAAGACAAATTGGCTATTTTATCTAAACCTTCGACAACTTCCTCATCGAATGGTTTATTTTTGTTTGACTGCTTTCTCTGAGAAATTATGTGATGTGGATCATAATTGATTCTTTGCTCCTTCTGAAAATCCATAACATCTAATAACTTTTCTATAACCAACAGGGCACTTTTGTTTTTGAAACTTAAACGAACCAACTTTAAGAGGAAACTTAACATTTGAAGACTTTTTGAATGCCCCGAAATGCTCTTCTTCTACACACAATCTCTACCTCATAAACTCAAGTGCAAATATTCTTGGAGTTAGAAAAACAGGTAGCTTGGATGGTTCCCCGGTGAACCCATACACCCTCAAAACAGTAAAATATTTTTATAACAACTAGTCTCCTATTCTGTCTTCTGAAGAAGACTGTAGCATGAGTTTCATTTCTTCTAACACCCTTGGTAATACATCATCAAACAACAATTTATACATCTCGGCCATAATTTTATTTACAAACTCAAACATATTGATTTGTTTTGGAAGATCTGGAGAGAAAATGGTGGACGGGAATTGCAATTCCAACACATTTCCAACACATTTGAACACAGCAGCATATTCAGTAAGTATGACTGATATTTAAAAAACCCAGCTTTGGGAAATTCGACCAACTGGACATGGATAAATTTATCCAAATACTCATCCAGATTGAAACAATGGATTAAATGGGACTCGGGCTCAATTGAACTTATTCTCAATAGGAAACCTAAAATGACTTCGTTGATATGAATATCATCATCTAAACCTAGAATTTGGCTAACTAAAGACATAACCATCGGTACCTCTTTTTTTTAAATGTTAACATTATATGGCAGAAAAAGTCCTTCTAATGACTGAACATCTTTCAGAATACTGGATAGAAATTGGCATCTAACTTCGGTTTTACAACTTTTATACATTCTGACTAAGACCGACTCATTCAAAGACTCACAATTATCAAGGAAATTATTAGGTAGGTTCAGTATTCCGCGAATGGCTTTTGCATCAACCTTACAAATTATTTTGGACGTGGTATGACTCATGACAACTCTTTCGAAGGGGGGATAATTGTTTGCGCACCATTCGACAAATTCGGGAAATGGTAAGGTTTGCTCAATAGCAAAATAATATGAAAAAGAACTGCAGAAATTTAGAACATCATTCCCCTACAAATTACACTGCCACAACCGCTCTTTTGAAACTGATACATTTCCAACTGATAAAACAACGTCACATACGTTTCTTTCCCTATTGACAACAAATTCTTCCCTCTCATCCAAAACTCTGCATAAAACTCCTAAACCCTGTTCCTTTTCCATAACAAACAATGGCAGCAACTCTTTGAACCAAGTTTAAGTGTTTTAAGGCTTACCTGTGATTGTAAATATGTAGAAGTTGACTTTGGAAAGATGGCAAACTGTCTCCTTCCTTTCACCCGCAGCACACAAATGAAATGATTTTTTAAACCAAGTCAACTTTACCTTTATATGACGGTCTTTTCCGGAGCCCTTGTCAAGTGGTTTTTCCTTAACTACTTTTTTCCGCGGAATTCACTTCAAGTTGCCATGTGGAACATGGTTTACATTCCACTACCACCTTTCCCTTTTAACTATCTCACAATTTTACCTTCTAGAACCAATAATGACCGTCGATGAGTTTTCACTCTTTGCTTAAACTATTGGATTGAGATCGGCTGTGCATATTCCGCTAACCTTTTTTATTTTTTCAAGTGTGCATCTTTATTCAGTGGACTGTCCCTCAGCCGTAGATTTTGTTTTCTATATTCCCTAACCATCAATTTTTAAGCTTTGTTAACCACATCCGCTTCTCCACATAACTTATCTTCTACGCATCTTTTCCTAGCGGATCCATTTTAAACCGTAGATTTCACCTCAACCACTTTACACCTTCGGATCGCATGACAAATTAACCACTATGCGCATTTTAATAATGGAATCAAAACTATTAAACTTTGCAAATTTTATGTATCCTTTTATCTTCCTCCATCATACCTCTTCCTAAGTTGTTCAACATAGAGGTGTTAATAGTATCATCCACAAATTGTTGGTGGGTATGCTTCTCTTCCCTTAGATGAGCTTTAAGTCCTCTGAGATCATTGTTATCTGTCATTCTCAACAGAGATCTCCCTAAACCTTCAGCAATTAGGATAAAGAGAAAAGGGGAAAGAGGTTCCCCTTGTCGTATCCCACAGAAGGGATTGATGAGGCCAGATGAGATACCATCCACCAGAATAGAGAAGAAGGTTGAAGATACCAAGCTCATAATCCACTCAACCCAATTTAATTGAAAGCCAAAATCTATTAACATGCCTCTGATGAATTTCCAGTTGATTTTATCATAGGCTTTTTCTATGTCCAGCTTTATCATCATCCCCGGAAGTTTCCTGACTTTAAGGGAGTGGAGAATCTCATGAACTAGGAGTATGCCATCTGTTATCTGTCTTCCTTCAACGAAGCCTTATTGCTCTTGAGAGATCAGATGAGGAAGGATGGGTTTTAGCCTATTAGCTATGACCTTACTAATAATGTTGTAAATCACATTACACACACTTATAGGCCTAAATTTTTCAGGTGTATCTGCCCTCTCACACTTTGAAATAAGCATCAGAAACGTGGCATTTAGGGCGGGAAAAATCTTGCGAGAGACCCTTGAATCCTCCACGATTTTCCAAACTTCAAGTTTGATCAGGTCCCACAAGTGATGAAAAAAATTCACATTGAATCCATCAGGACCCGGGGCCTTACCTACTTGCATCTGGAAGACTACCTCCTCTACCTACCCCAAAGAGATAGGTATCATTAGGATATCATTCTGCTCTTGAGAAACCAGAGAAGGAATGAGGCTGGTGATGTTTGCAATGTCTCTATTCCTATCTGGCCTTGGGTTCGTCATTATGTCTTCGAAGTGGTGTTTTAGAGTTACCTCTATTTCTTCCTGCATTTAAACACTATCTCCCTCATGGGTCCTTATAGCAAGGATTTTGTTATGCATTCTATTCTCTAGCAAACCGAGCGATGAAAGAAAGAGGTGTTTCTTTCTCCCTCCTTAAGCCAGTTTCTCCTGGATTTTTGATGCCAGAGGATTTCCTCCTGCCTCTCCCGTTCCTCAATTTTAGCAACTAGATCGTCTTCTTCCTTCTGCAATTCGAGCGTATATCCTTCATTCATCCCTTTAGATTGAACCTCCCGCACCCTGGATTCCAAGGTTTTTTTGTACACAAATATGTTTCCAAACTCTTCCTTATTCCATTTTTTTTAACTTTCCTTCAGACCTTTAAGCTTATGTTGAAACTAGTACATGCTCCTTCCCAGACCTTCACTCAACTCCTCCCACCAAGTCTTGATTTTGTCTACAAAATATGGATGCCCCAACTAAAATTGCTCAAATCTGAAGGGTTTTTTATTGAGATCCCAAACCACTCCACCTCAACTCTATTGGCCAATGGTCTGACCCCGCACTTGGGAGAGTTGTTGATAGAGTTCACTTCCCAGTTCCAAGATAGACTCTGAGACCAGGAACCTATCCAACTGAGAGGCTATGTGTTTATCTCTGCATCTCTTATTATTCTAGGTAAACCATCCTTCCCCCAGCAGGATGTCCACCATCTTTAGGTCTTAGATCATGTCACGAAACAGTCCATCTTCCTCCTCTAACCTGTGTCTACCTCCCTTATTTTCATCTATTGAGGTTATGAGTTTGAAATCACCCCCAATCACCCAATGTTTCCCCCCCAGACTTGCATGGGTGGTTTGAAGCTTGTCAATGAACTGCCTCTTTTCTCTTGTTGAATGACGGGCATAGACATTTGTTAATATTCCTTCAACAGGAAATCCTATCACTTTGAAGTCTGCCAAGAGACATCAGTTGGACCCTTGGAAGCCATATAAAGTGACCCTATTGGGATCCCACAAAATTCACATACCACCTGCAAAGCCTCTTGCATCGATACCCATACCATCACTCCCCTTCCACATCTTCTTCCCTATTGCTTAAATCAGGTCAGACGGGCATTTGGTCTCTTGTAGGAAGACCAACGTCAAAATAGATTTCTTAATATTCTTACTCAGCGTCTTGGTTTTACGAGGGATATTTAGTCCCCATATATTCCAAGATAGGATCTTCATTAAACAACCTATAATTTATAGGCCCAGGGCCGCCTTGATGGTAGGGTACTGACCTGACTCGATCATTTGCCTCCCCACTTTGGCAATTCTCTGCTTATTCGACTTCCTTCCTATTTTCTTACAAGGCTCTTCATATTTTCGCTTATTTTCCTTATGATAGACAAGACTAATTCCTAGACGGTTGTTCTCTCTAACCCTGAGGATGGCCTCCTTCAACAGCCAAACTTGCTCCTCCGGCACGGACCCTTTTCCTTTCTCAGCACATGCTTGCTCGATCCCTTCCAGATCTAGCTCCCCTATATCCATATCCTCTGCCTCATCCCCAAATTATGGCTCCGCTTCTTCCTAGGTTTGATCTTCCTTTGTTTCCGATGTAGAAGTTGGCCATATCTCCTTAGTTTCTTGGGTGGGGTGGGGTGGGATCCCTGGTTATCCTTTATCTCTTTTTCTAGGGTTTCTTCCGCCAGATCTTCCAGCACCTCAAACTTAATGGACATTGAGGTTTTCTTGGAGATTTCTTGATGCTCCTAATTTCTACCATCTCTTTTCCTTGAAGATACCCGAGTAAACTCTTGGTCGTTCTTTTCCTCCTCCCTTCCTGGAGAAGGCTTTGGATGGTACGTTGGGAAATACCTGACTAGATGACTGTATTCATGATATATACTGCATCAGAACGGGATCTACTCGTAATCCAAAGGTTGGATCCATTCCTCATCGTCCCATGACATGCTTATAGCCTAGGGGATTTCTTTGGTCATACCCATATACACACATATCCTGGCATAGGTTGTGTATCATTTGGCCCTAGTCTATTCAGAGACTTTGATAAATTTCCCCAGAGTATTACCCATATCTTGCAAGATTTCAGGATCCCAATATTCTCCTAGAAGCGAGTACAATCGGATCCAAACTGGTGCTACCCTCATGTCTTCCTTTTCTAGACAGAACTTTTCCTTCCAGGGCCTCAAGAATGGTCCCGCCGAGTAGAAGAAATATCGGCTACCATCCATTACTCGATTCTTATCCTCCACATCAAATAAAATGATTGTAAAAAAAATTTTAGACCCTAACTGAAGATCGAAATGCCCTTTAGGATTCCAAGTGGAATTGATCCACCAAACTAGGGCTTTCTCTGACGGCTATAAACCCATAAATTTATCGATTAGGGCATGATCTTGCATCTGTTGAATACGATCCCTCGGGTTCGAGGATTGAACTTACATCTTAGGAATCTCAGAGGCCCTAGGCATGCATTGCCCAGGTTTGTGATCGAGAAAATTACCCTTTCAGGTTGCACCAAGGTCCAGGGGGATCGAAATGTCCCCTATCTATAGATCTGGAGGATCCGAGACTAGGGGATGCCAGCCTACTCCCCCTTGCATTTTCTTCAATTCATCCGTCAGACCTCTCACCTACGCAAGTACTTCGGCAGTCCTTCCGCCTCTAGTCAAAAAATAAATTCCTAATGCTACAAACCTTACAAATAACAAATTCTCATAATTTTTAAGACAAAATAACAGATTCCCTTTATTAAGAAGTACATGCATATAGTTGCATGAGAGACATTATCTTGACAATGGAAATCACAAAGAATCTATTTACATTTGATAGATACCATCATCCAAGGAATGGAAATAAGTTTCTATTAGTGTGCTTTAACTATCCAATAAAAGAAAATTGATCTAATGAATCACCATGTTAACTAAGTTCAAAATGAGTTAAACTTCACAAATTTAGGGTCACAAAAATATTATCTAAAACTAGTGAACACCCAAGTTTTAATGACAATCTCCACCACCTACAACTATAAGCTTTAAAACGTCATCACATTAATAGGAGCCTCTTCTTATCCTCTCACACTCATGTTCTCATGGCATTATCCATTGCCTACAATTAAAAGTTGTAAAACACCATCAAATTAGTAGCAACCTCTTCTTCTCCTCTCTAAAATGTTTTGAGTTTCTTATTTTGAAGGGAATCCCAAATCTGAGCGTCGAGTTGTTTGGACTCTCTACTCATATGACTTCACATGAAACCCATGAGGTTTATCTCAATCCATTTGTGTGGGGTTTATTCTACATTAAGTCTTGGGTTCAGATCTCATGGGGAGGGGTTGAGGGTGGTAGCCACTTGTGGGGGGGATTTTACTTCCCCAAGGGGCATCCAAGCTCGACCGAGCCTTGTAAAAACATGTTGGAAGACTCCTACTTATAGCTAGATCGTTATGTCATCCAACACTAAAGTTACCCCAAATCAATGCATAATTCTATCACTAACAATGTGATTCTGTCACTTAACATCTTAGTCAACATGCTATCGGTTTAAACACAATACAACACCTGTCTATTTTATTTTTCTTCTCACAATTTTTAACAATTCAAGTGAGTGTTCAAAAAAACAAATGTATAATTAGTTAGTCATTGAGGTATTCTTGTTCACATTGTAACATTAAACCTCCAACAATTCGCCTCTAATACATTTTGATAACAAAATTTCATGGTAATTAGTAAAAAAAACTTAACATATAATGAATGAAAAAACATAACAATCAATATGAAGCATACTTTACTCTACATTGTTATAATTATAACTTATCAATATGGAACGCAATCTATTAAAATTACAAAAATGGTTTGTATAGCATAATTGTTTTATTACAATGTAATTATATATAGTGTTATTATTAACCTTTATGTATAAAAAAAAACATACAATACTACATTGTTTTTTCTTTTCTCCATAACTTTGTCGTTTATTTTTATATGATTATTATGAAATCTTAACCATGAATTATTTTTATATTATTGCTATGAATCTAAATTATTATTATTATTACTATTATTGTTATTATATATAATTGCTATGAAAACTAAATCATGATTTTATTATTAATTTTAATTGCTATGAAATCTTATTTTTAATTAATGATTGCTATGAAATATAAACCATAAATTAACCATTTAGCAATTTTTGTTTAATAATAATATTAATCATATTTTTAACAAAGTATATGTGTAGAAAGAAAGAAAAATGATTGCCAAATTATTATTTGAAAAAACTTAAGAGCAAAAAATTGATGATAAGGAAAGAGTTTGAGATCCTTGGGAAATGAAGGGAAACATTTGAGAAGAACAGGCGACATAAGATGTTAAATGTCCAATGGGATTGAGATTGAAAAACATAGGAGATCAAGATCGAAAAACATAAAAGCCATGTCGTGTTGTCATTCAATGGGCAACGTTAAAAGAATGATGTTACGTGTCATAATGTCCGATCCCCAGTGGTGTGGTGGAAGCCACTAGAATGTTGGTTTGTCTAGGATGACACTTGGAATGTCGGTTTGTCTAGAATAACACTTACATATGATCATTTTCAAATGCAAGAATGAATAAATTACATATATTATTATCATTTAATGTTATAATCAAATTCTTCATACTCTAAAATTATATAAGTAATTGCATGTTAGAAATTTAAATAAAATATTTTACTTTTTTATTATTAATTAGAATAAACATAAATGTAATCTTCTTTTGATCTTGATTTTGTTACTTTTCCAAAGGTATCGCATAGATGAACGAAAATATTGGAAAGTCCACCATATTGAATTAAAGTGAGTGTAGTATTCATGGACATTTAGCATTTACAGTACAATTGTATCTATAGTCACCATGTGTATATAATATAAGTCATCGTACCCATACAAAAATTATATATCTCTCAGATGTTTCATAGGCTCCCAACATTCGATGGTATCAATGATAATGAATTTAATGCATATATTGTATAGCTACTACATATTTATGTATCAACAAATGTTGTGGGTCAAAAAACAGAGGTTGTGATCTTGTGCATGCCTTTTTTACTGCAAAATTAGCCCCCTTTTTATTTGCTTAATAATTCATTACAGGGTGTTATAATTATTGGGCTACAATCTTTTAGGATCTTTTGAGGTGAATCTCAAAATTTAGACGAGCAATGGGTGGTCGTGTTTGATATATATAGTGTTAGTATTGTTGTGGAATGGTCTGAGAAGGATTAGAGAATCCATGGCCAAGTTATTTCTCCTTTTGGGCTTTTTTAGATGATAGGGTAATTCATTCATTCATAATCACCTGAATCAAACCTTTCTTTAAATATCGTTTATCTTTATGAAAGTTTCAATTATATTTTCTTGTCTAGTATCTAATGTTTGTAATAAGCTAATGCTTATTACTGGTGGCCTCATATCATGCCATATATCCAAGTTTTTTTCAAGGGTCAGGGTGAGCAACAACAAAAAGTGATGGAAGAATCTGTGGCTAAATTTTTTATAGACATCACATATCGTAAGGATATTAGGCCAAGCTTCCACATAGCATATGGTTGAAGCCTTTCATAAGTGCAACACTATGAGGTGGATTCACATGTATTGCATGTTGAAGATTCTCATAGGTGTGATGGCCTCCCATATCACTTGTGAAGAAGGAATGAGGGGGTGCGACCCATATCACACATGAGAAGGCATGAGGGGTGAAACCCATACTGTACATAACACAAGAGTTAAGGGATGTAATACATCGCACCATCTTCAATTTGGATGCAATGCATCACACCGATATGCAATTATTTCAAAAAATGATTACTCGTATTATGTGAAATGTTCATTTCCAAGCAATAGATCATAATCAACCGTGGTGAATATACTATGGAAAGTTTTACTGTGATTATAATAAGATGCCACACAACTTTTGATGAAAACATGGGATGATCATATGCAAATTGTGGTTGTTGAAGAAATAATTATGCATTAGTGTACGACCACTCTCTTATCTTGTCCACATCCCTCTACCAATTGGGTGGCATCGCGTATCTATCGTTGCTCATGTGGATGATGACAATGAATTGCTAGTGCTCGATATGGGAATACACCTTGAGTATTCCCTTCTAGACCCAATTGAAAAAGCATTGGACTCTAACTTGTCTGATAATGAGGAATTCAAAATAGGAATTATGTTGCTAATGAATGCTACAACCACAAGCAACCCTAAGATCGTTCCCATGGTAAGAAAATTGAAAGGAATTATAAAGTATTGGTCTTAAGCATGTCGCATATGCCTCAACATTTCATATATGGGTGGTAACATAAACTCTCTATCACCCTATAACACTTGTTAAAAAATGAGGAAAATCGCCAATGTGTGGTCAATGCACAAATCATATAGATGTTGATCTCTATGTTTGAATAGAGAGTTTCCTCCATGGAAAAAAGAGATGATATTGACAATGTATCAGCTTCTATGGAAATTAAGAGAATTATGAAAATATTTGATAAATTATCAACGTTCTTAGAAGCATGTGAAGAGATAAGGACATTCTTTGAATGGGAAACCAATATGTTTTGCAAGGCTCTTTTCAATCATGTCAAGAATATGAAGGCTTTTGTTCCAAGTGTCCACGTCCTTTTCCACATCACGAGCAAGTCTAGGAATGGATTCAACATCAATATGGGGACTTAGAAATTGTTGTAGTCTAGACTATAGCTAAAACATCTTATTTTTGGGGGAAAATTGAAATCTAAATAGAGGCCTAACTATCAATTATTCAAATTGCAATTTTAATTCATAGATAACTAAACTGTCAAAATGGTTATGATAAAATTGTTGAAAAATGGAAACATCACTAAATGTAAAGCCATGCCTTTAAAGTTTGGAATATTCGTTTCTTTATCAAAAGGTTTTTGAAATGTATTTCAATGGGTTTTGAAGTTGTCACTAAAAATATGTTCTGAAATATAATTACATGTAATTGGCTATATGTTATCTATTCGTCAATTCTCATTACTACATTGTTTATGTAGGGAAAGGTTCTTAAATATGCATTAGGGATTCTTATTTTTGTTTTATATGATATGGTTGAGAAATCATAAACATATGGACGTATTTCTCTCTGCCTCGACTCCACTCACATATTGGTGGTTTCTTTTCGAGATACAAACAATGAGTTTCTTGAGACTCATGATCAACTTTTCACCGGCGTAGCTCCTTCTATCATTGCTAAGTACTCGATGGATAATTTCTCTAGCATAGTCTTTGAACTCTATGAGCCTAACTGGAGGCAAATGTGTAAGGTTTGCATTTTACAGTTGTTGAGATCCATATGCATAGAATCCTTCCACTCCATAAGAGAAGAGGAAGTCTCTACCATTATTCACTTTGTTCATTCAAATTAAGATCACCCCGTAAAAATTGGGAAATCAATGTGAGCCTTAGAAAACAATATAATATGCAAGATGGCCTTCTACATAAGGTAATTTGATCATGATTTAATTAGAATTACATGATTCAATTCCATGATCAATGAACATATAATGGTATATGGTTATTTTCGTATCAAATTTTGTGTGCCTTACTTGGCATGGATTAATCATATGTGAGGTATGAACATTTCGCTAAAGAACTTACGTAAGAAAAAGGACAACTTATTCAAGAAATTAATAGATGAACACCTTAATGTCACGTGTTACCCACCAGAGCTGCTACAACATTCCAACAAGGCTAAGGCTAGAGAAAGGGGTCAAATTTTTTTATTGTACAGGCCAAAGTGGGTTTTATTGTATGGATATTTGGATTGGGGGTTGTTTACCCCCTGGATTGGTCATGGCCAGGCCCCTTGGTTTCACTCTCAGAAGTACATGGTTAAGTGTCTTCGTTGAATGCCCCTCTAGTGTGATGGTATCTCCACATGTAGATATTTTATCCCGTAGGTTGGTTCTTTGGGTATTCTGGGGTTGACCCACTCGGGAACATGACCATCTTGGTTTTATTTATGCAAAGGTGATTACATGTTTTAAAGGGTTGTTATTCCCTATTATCACACCTTCTGCACTGACTTGGGCCTATTTTCAACATCCAAAAACCCCTACTCTGGTGCTACTAACCTATGATGTCACCCTTTCAACATATGAGGTTGTAAGCCTTAAAAGGGGGGCATTGAGGGACAAGCATTATTTTGGGGCTCGATGGGGCATGATTCCCCCCCTTGATTCACCACTTCATGAAGTGAATCCTTTTCTTAGCTTATTTTAACTATTTTCGTCTATTTTAGGGTAAAATTCCTAAATTATGTAGAATTTACCCTAAAAATATTATTATTTTATTGTTAGACTTGCAGGCTCAAAATTAAAATATTGAGGATGAAATAGTATAAATATACATCCTCACATTCATTGTAAATCATAAGACAAGGATTCTAAATGAAATTATTTCTTGTTCTCCTACTCTTTGAGTCTCTTTGGTGATCCACGCTTCTTTTGGGATGATTTATTTTGCTCAATGGTGGATAGAATGATGTTCCAAGGCTTGTTCTAGAACATGCACATGGTTGATGCTAGAATAGTTGGAATGACTCCTGCACAAGTGTGACCTAAAGGTTCTTCTTTCCTCACCTCTTGTTGAATGTTGGTAAGTTATGATCCTAGCTAGGTTAAATGGTAGTTTATGTTGCATTTTTTTGGATTAGGGATTTTTATCAATATTATTTCAACTTTGTATGGAGGGAACGTCTTGCATAGGGGTTCTCTTATTCTATTAGGGCCTTGGGATTCTTCATTTTCCCTAGTTGTGCTCTTCTACCAAACCCTAGAGGTTGCTAAATGATGCCCTAGTTTGCACGTGCTATAGGAACATCTTAAGAGAGGGACATTAACCATAGATCTCTCAATGCCCTCAAGATTGAGATGAAAATCATATCCCCTTTCTTGTCAATTTTACTCTATTTTTCAACATTTATTGTATTATATTTGTGGTTGCAATTTTAGAAAGACCTAAAAATCTAAAAATTTCCCAAAACCCTAAAAATTAGAAAATTGATAACTCCAAAAATAACCACGAGTTTGTAATTCTTGTCCTCCCTACAAATTCACTCTAGTGGATTTATCCACATATATTGAAGGGTGTCCTCATTTTATGTATAAGAAACCCTAAAAATCATATATTGTCAAAAATCCCTAAAATGTACATAAATTCAAAAAACTACAAATATTTGGAATTTGCTAAATTTGGTCCACCCCTCAATTTCTCCCTAGCTTATTTGTCCATAGATCTTGAAGGGTGTCCTCATTCTTGGATTTGCCTAAGGAAACATGAAATCTCTATATCCCCCAAACCCTAGGTAGTGTTTTCCTTATGAGACCTTGAAGAGCCTCTCCTTTCCCTATTTGTCCATCTCCTCCTGAGCACACACTTTTTTGAGGTGACCCCTAGGTTGTGTGAAATTCATTGATAAACGTGAAATTGTGCTGATAATAATTGATATTTGTTATCTTGGGAAAGTAGTGGTCTGAATTAACCCCTCAATAAATCAAGTAGTCTTCCTAAATAATTGATTGACTCCATATAAGGCATTAATATCTGCTATAAAGGTTGTAGATAGGTATCTACTTATTGGTATTTGTAGGTGTTATCTCTAGGGTTGTTCCTCCTGCTTATTTTTAAATTTTTTGATTTTGATTGTTTTTTATGGTTTTTTTAATTTTACTTTGTTTCATATTTTATATTTGATTGGTCACCATTAGGGTTCCTTGGTTACCTAAAATCATCAAAGTTTCCATTCATTAATTGTGAACCTATGTATGTGCAAAAGGGCATGTGTTACAGAGTGAATTTTTTACAGCTGGCAGCGTTTTCCCAAACTGGCAGCGTTTTCCCAAACTGGCAGCATTCTAATTTCTCATGGCAGAATGTCCAAATGGCATTGAGAATTTTATTATTTATTAATATCATGGTATATCAAAGCTTTTGTCATCTATGAGGATTTGAGCTTTGGGAAAGAAGCAATGCCAGTTCCTTGTGTGATTGATGAAGACTTAATGGATCCATCTATTTATGCTCTCTATAAAGAGGGTCAAGATCGTAACTTTGATACATACATGCAGAATTTCACCTACATCACTGAGAGGCTGCTAGACCCTTCACTCGGTCTTGACACAAAGAGCTCACAACTGGGATGTACATGCACACAACCACAGTGTTTTCCTGAATCATGTGATCATGTTTACTTCTTTGACAATGACAACGATGATGCAGAAGACATTTATGGACAACCCATGCATGACAATTCATGTCGTTGGTTGGTTGTTGATCAAGGTATTATGGCAGCTGGAGAAATAAATGCAGTTCGTGGTTTCAGATCATCAGTGGAGGAGCTTTTGCAAATATACATTTATTCTGACAGTCCCACTTGTTTATGAGATACTTTATAGTGGAATTCGAAAGCAGTTTTTAGCAGGTTCAGATTGGAACAA
This sequence comes from Pseudotsuga menziesii, assembly GCA_001517045.1. Classification (NCBI taxonomy): domain Eukaryota; kingdom Viridiplantae; phylum Streptophyta; class Pinopsida; order Pinales; family Pinaceae; genus Pseudotsuga; species Pseudotsuga menziesii. The sequence continues at coordinate 527,839 of LPNX010274829.1, read as the reverse complement.
TTGCGTGGAGGAGACTTATGTGTTGTTTAGAACAAAAAGAAAGAGTTTGTCAAGCTTATTCATCAAACTAAACTTAAAATCAAATAAGGATACAAGGAAATATCACGCACCACGTGTTGTTTAATGGAAGTAGCACTTGATAATATGAAGGGTTTGAAATTCTATTTTGTTGTGTATAAACTCTCATACACAGAGAAATGAAAGTGCTCGCAGTCCGATGTTCAGTACCAAATACATGTGCTTATAGGATCCTACACGTGGATAAGTATAAAGTGTTGGATGTCAGTGGATAAAGAACACTGTAAATAAGAATTACAAGGTATCAAAAATCGCTGGAGATCATCCATAATAAACGTTGGAGAAAATTCAGTTTTATATGACAGCATAGTTCATTTTTCATTTTTCAATCAGCATGGAAATCGTTCAGTGAATAGGTGGCGATTGACAGATCAATAAAAAATCCATATTCTTAGGCATTAAGCACCAACGAATGAGGAATCAACTGGCAGTTGACAGAGTCCTTCCAGATTTGTAGTGATTTGGGCAGAAGATCGACTTTTAGATTACCAGTCAAAAGGATCAGTTCCAGAATTTCAAGGCATGAATACAGGGTATCCAATGAACATGTGGCAGCAGGAGGAATTTATTAAAGAAACAAATACATAAATATTGATTCCTCTTCTTGGATTCAGTTACAGAATTTGCAGCCGGCAATTATCTTCAGGATCGATTTATATGAATCAAAGGAATAAAGTAAATGCAAATTCAATATAATTGTAACTATTGTTGAAAGATTCGAGCCTGAAATTGGGGATCTTAAAAAATTGTTTTGAGAATTCAGTTTGTCCATGGGGCATATATATTGTGAAGGGGTCGAGAGCAAAAGGAAGAGAGTTCTTCCTTTTCAGGAGAACGCAGGGGACTGTAGGTTGGCTGTTTTGGGAGTAATGCTTGATCATTTGTAAGCACACCTGTGTAGCATGAGCATTTTGCAGCTTCAATGATAGGTTCTAGTTTTGAATAAACTTGATGATGATTTGTCCTTGTGTTATATAAATTGTCTCTCTGATAATTCTGTTATGTATATGGTCATTCATATTCCATTACAATAATTCTTATCATGAGATGACAGTTATCTTTTTATTTTTACAAACATTGACAATTTCACTTCATGATTTAGGATCATAGTACCTGCATATTGAACTTTGTGATTGATTTCATGTTATACAGCATCTGTTTGATTTTCCTGCAGCTCTGATTTCATGCCAGCTTTCTCTTTAATGCTTTGATCTTATTATAAATATCTGTAATTACTAATCTGTGACATATACCAGTTTTCTTTATTGTAAATTGTCTGATGTTTTGATTTTATACCAGAACTATGTAAGCTGTACAAACAAGTAATACTAGCTTAGTGCCTTCTAGTACTGTAAGTTCCATTAGCCCTAGTTTGATACCAGCCTGTGTTTTCAATTTAATTTTATTTTATTTATGCATTTTTGAACAAAGATTTCCTTAAGCTTGAATCCCGTAGTCTAGGTTCAACTTTAGGGATAACAGTAGGTGTCTCAAGAGGGATTTCCCCTAGGTTCAGTAGTTACCCAAAGTATTTCTCTCCCATGCTTATCTTTCACAACCATACATATTACATTATGCTACAAATTCGAGACTGCTAGTCTGAACGGTAACATTTTTTGGCGTCGTTGCCAAGAAATTCCTCAAGAATATTGAAGTGGTTGATTCTGAGTCATATCCTTCATACCCTTAGCAAGAAAGACATTTGGTAAGAAATCAAGGCAAGTCCTTCATATTTCAAGGTATAATGTATTTGAGGACTAAACATGTAGGTCATATCTGGCGACACCAATCAACAAGTGTTACATCCAAGATCTTCCATGTGACTTAGGTCTTATTTAGAAACTCCACTAAAGAAAACAAGTGAAAGAAGTATAATTCAAAGAAACCTACCTCAATTATTAATAAGGAGAGGCTATGGCATCCTTTGATGAAGTATGGATGTACCATCCTTGGTTTAATGCATTGGATTTCTCTTACAATCCAGTGTATCTGCATTAGTTGGATATTGATGATGGAAAAGTGTCTTTTCCAACGTTTTGTGAATATGAACATACAATGCTAAGGCATATTTGGATGTTCAGGGAATTTATCCTAGAATTTAAAATAATGCATGAGGATGTTAAAATGAAGTTATTTGTGTCATATCTTGATCTATTTAACAATTAGAACATTAGAGATTGGTATGAAGGGATCCCTCCTAAAACGTTTCTATCACTTGGGCATTTAATCAAGGCATTCATCAAAGAATGGGATCCCAATATGAATGAAGATGTGAGGAATTGATTGACTAACTATGTACAGGCAAATATCCAAGAGGAAATATATCATCAATATAGGGATGAAGAAATAAAAGAAGACACATTTTAGGACTATGAAGACTCTAATTAGTTGATTACTACAGAGTTGGAAGACCATTTTGCTCCTCTGAATTCCTCAGGAATTTCATATGAATTACCAGAGACACAATGTCTCTAGGGGGAATTCCATATAGCTCAGTCTCTCTGGTGGTTTCCTCCACCTCATGAAGCTCTGTGGAGGATTCACGTACTTGGAATCTTGAACTATGGAACTAAACCACTTAGGCCTTGGCCTAGTGTCTACCTGTGCATTTACTTGATATCTGTCTCGTGTTGCGGCTCATCCTCCAAGTCAATGACTAAAGGATCCTATCCACCTAAATACCTCTGACTACCAGAACATGTGCTTTGTGTCTGTACTTGAACATGTACCTGTGGCTCCTCCAACTTGACCCTCGATTCCTATGTCGGTTTCCCTTGTGCTGGTAAGTCCATAGATCTCTGCAAGGCTTTGTCCTCATCAAACTAGAAAACCCTGATCACAAGGATCCTCTTGCGAGAAGGAATATAGACTTTGTACGCCGTCGAAGTCTCATTGTATTCAACAAGTAACCCCTTCTCTCCAGAAGGGTCCAACTTCTTCCTAGTTTCAACATGAATTTGACAATAGTAGACACTTTGAAATATGCACAAGTGGCTCACATTTGGTTCAGTGCATATGAATACCTCCTCGGGTGTCTTCTTCCCCAAAGCTATGTGGGGTCACCTATTCTGAATGTATATTGCAGTCTTGTATGCCTCGGCCCAAAGGAATAGTGGTAATCCCTGATCAAATATCATGGCCTTGGATGCTCCTATTATTGTCTTGTTCTTTCTCTTTGCCACTCCATTCTGTTCCAGGGTATGAGGCACTATGTGTTCCTTCTTGATCCCATATGATGATCAATGATCCAAGAACTCATTGGAGGTGTAATCACCCCAGTTGTTTGTCCCTAATACTCGAATCTTTCTTCATGTCTAGTTTTCTACAAGATTCTTGAACTCCCAAAACTGCTCAAAGACCTCTTACTTGGCCTTCAGGAAATAGATCTGGGTCTTCCTGGAATAGTCGTTAATGAAAGTGATGCAATAACTGTAGACACTAAAATATTGGACACTCATAGGTCCGCAAACATCTGAATGTACTAAGTCCAAGATTCCTTTAGACTTGTGCTCACTCTATAGGAAAGGTTTCCTTATGTTAATCTTCCCCAACGCATAACCCTTGCAATGGTTATGCTTCTCTGCATGTACCAGAGGAACTCCAATGACTACCTTAATCAAATGCCTTAGTGCTCCATGGTGTAAGTGTTCCATCCTCCTATGCCACATATCACCCTGACTTCTACTTCTCATGACTAGATCCTTTGCAGACTCAAAGTGTAGTCTGTACACTTTCCCGCTCTGGATCTCAATCACCCGATCCAAACTTCTATCAAGCCCCTTAGGCCTGATATACACCCTATGGTATCGGAACTCCACTTGACTTGAAGTGTAGTCTATATACCTTCTCGCTCTGGACACCAATCACCCGATCCAAACTTCTATCGGACCCCTTGGGACTGATATACACCCTATTGTATCAGAACTTCTCCTAAAATCCCTTCTCCGCCAATGCGGAAATGGATATAAGGTTTTTAGTCAACCCCGAAACATACAATACATCAAAAAAACTAAGGGGTTTGTCAGACTCCCTCTGAAATGAAACAATGCCAACTCCCTACACTTGATACTGCACATCATCACCCAACTCAATGTGGATATTTAATCCACCCTCTTACAATATATTGAAGAACCTATTCTATCATGTCATATGACAATATTCTCCACTGTCTAAGTACCAAACATTGCTACATGTGGTGCTTTCCATGCAATCTATCTAGCAAAATCCTCATCGAATTTTTTGTTGAACTCATCCACCTCTGTAGATCCTGCGATCTGGGTATTTTTCTTCTTCTTCCTATCTGGGAATTGGGAGGAAAAGTGTCCTTGCTTATGGCAGATAAAACACTTGACCTTGGACATGTCAAGGTTCTTGTTACCACCTTTCTTTTTCTTTTCCTTACCCTTGCTCTTCCCATTTATGGCTAGAGACTCTTCATCCACAATATGTGGAGCACTGCTGGATGAACTTGAACCTTAACCCATGTGGGTCTCCTCCTGCACAAAATAATCCCACCGCCTTTTCCAATAAGGGAGCTTATCCCCAGCCACCACACCTTTTACAAAGTTTTCCCGTGTCTTGGAAAATCCATTGAGAGCTATCTGAACTAGCTCCTCATCCTCGATCTTAGATCCAATTGCTCCAAGCTCGTCCCTGATATGTGTGAGCCTTGTGAGATAAGGCACCACTCCTTCACCCTTAGCCATCCTGGTACTGCACATCCTCTCTTACAGCACCATCTTCTAGTTTTCGTTCTTGCTCTGGTAAAGTCCTTCCAAAGCCTTCCACATTTCCTATGTGGTCTTCTTCCCAGAAATGTGAGGGACTATGTGGTCCTTCACCCCATCCAAGATGATCAACATAGCTCTAGAATCTAACTTCTTCCAAGATACCAACTCTTTCAAATCTGTGGGTTCAACCTTCTTGGATTCAATGTGCTCCTCTGAATCACTAACATCCAGGATCCTTGTGATCCCTTCTTTCCAAGTAGGAAAGTTCTAATCCCCTTGGAGTTTATCCTCAACTCTTGATTGCACGACCATAGTGAAGTGTACCTGTCAAACCCTATATCTAAACTTCTAGGTTTTTGTCTTCAATAGATCTACCCCTGATCTATTAATACCACTGCATATTCTCAAATTTAGCTCAGTTGAGCTCTGATACCATGCAAATTTTCCTTTAAAATTCAAACTAGGGCCTAAAATATATATTTAATTTGTTACAGAAAACCACACATGAATTTAATTTTCTAGTATTGCAGCGGAAATTAAATATTGAGAAACATCCACAACATCACATAAATATAGGCACGGTGTTTTGGGTATAAAAACCCTAGGATAAAACCCAATATGGGAAAACTGGTGCATCAGTCAGATGTGAAATTTATATTAAGAAGATATGTAAAAATTACAACCAACAGATAAATTCACCCAACCTGGCAAAAAAAAACCTCTGCTAAATCACTCAGCAAACCCAACAACAAGGTACGACCACCCTACGTAGTTGTACGACCCATCCGTCAACAATACGACCCTCCTATGTCAACTGTATGAAATCCGTACGATGCCGATGTTAGTAGTACAAAATCTGTGTTACAGTTGTACGAACCTCCTATTGTCTACGGTCCTCCATCTACATGATTTGTACGGTTCGTTGCTCAGCCTAATAACCCAACAAATCCTCTAGGTGAGTGTCCCTCTGTCTTCTCAACAAACTTCTCATTTTGACTTCTCTCTTTGTCTGTATCTCTCCTTTGTATGTGTCCTCTCCACCAAATATCCTTTTAACTCAATGCCTAAGTGAAAACCCTATTCCTCACTATGGATCAATGAACATGATCCTCGGGTGAGATCAATGGCCAATATTAGATTAGCCATCACTTAAATTATTTCACTTTTCACTTTATAAAAGTGATTCCATTAAGTCAAAATGAAATTAGAATAATTAATGTATTTTCCTAAGTCCAAACTTAGGAAAATCACATTAATACATTTGGATTCCTATTTAATGTCTTCCTAGCATGCAAGGACACATGCAATGCTAGAAGATATTCCTTGTTGCCACTTTCTAACACAATATCCTCTTTTGCATAAATCCAGAAGTGTTTTGTAGCTGTAGGTGCCCCAAATAACATAAGAGATGGATGCCTATATTGAACAAGTGAGAATTTTTTGCAAGAAAGAAAGTTGGATAGAGGGCCAAGTCATTGAGGAAAATATTAAAGAATATTATAACAAAGACAATCGAGTTGTCTCGGTCCTTAAAGAACATAAAGCAAACCTTATCAAAGAAATCCATAATGAATATCAGGACTCAGAAGCTTACTTGAAGAAACCATTGTTCGTGGTATCATCGGTAACACTCTAAGTCTCATATCCAAAGAAGAAGATACTCCTATAGATAAGGAGGAAAAGGTCCAGAAAAAATGAAGACTAAGAATCTCAAGTTGAAGAAATTGAAGAACACAAAAAACATTGTGAGTTATCCTTACCCTCAAGATATAACCTCGTATGATATATCAATCCTCCAAGATGAAAATGGCAAGATTATTAAAGACGATGATTATTGGAAGTTCATGGGTCCACCAATTTATGATTCTTCGAGACTTAGCAGTGTTGTTTCTGAGTCTTTCATTGCATTCATAGAACAAAGATATCAGTCATTATGGATCATTCTAGGCAATATTTATATACATATTTGAAGCAATGTGAAGAAGTCTTAATCCCCTCGTGGAAGGACATCAAAGATATAATTAGTGAAAGGTCATTTGATGAAGACATGATTATTCCTTCTCCTCATAATATCATTGATGAATATTGGATCAATCCTTTTGTGATTACGGTTGATGATGAAGAACCTCGAAACGTGGATCCTATTGTTATTGAAAACAGTCACCACATGCAACCATTCCATACAAGATTTGAAGATTTTGGAAGTCACATATCCAATGATATTTATGTGTACTTAGTTTAGGCATCCTTATCCAACATTCAGGACATTATGGGGTGTCATACATAGAGTTCCTTAACAGTCATTCAGTCGAGAATTTTACCTTCTCCTAGGATGGGCTCTAATTAATTGTCATTCCCAACATCATCTCACAGAAATTATTAGAGAAATTATTGTAGAAGTTTATCCGACCCTTTATATCCACTATCCGTAAGTTTTCGGTGATGCATTTTGACAAAACTGATATAGGTATGTGGACATGTATAGTCTTTACTTCCCCTTTCCATGATATTTGTTATTTATGTTTTCGCTTAAAACTTGGTGGTATGAATTTTGTGGTTGACAATTTCAAAATTTTGAGGATTATTAGTGATACTAACATGAATATTACAAAGATGAACAACATATATTCATGTCCAAAATAAGGCTTCAAGTACAAGGATATATTTCAACTAACGTTCAAAGATACTCCTGAAAATTTCCAAGGCTCATCTTTACAAGTTATCTCCCAATTCAGAATCAAATAGATAATAATATGCGAATAAATTTCATAAAATAGATGTATGATGGGGAACAATGTCTACTTGAGCCTAGTACAACCATGGATAGATAAATCTTGGAAAAGTAATCATTCTTCGTGGCAAGAATTTAAAGGCTTCATGATTCTCAGGTTTCTTCATCATTCCATCCCCATTCTGACAAATATACTGGTATGTACACATCTTATCCTTAATGAGATCTTGTCTTGGGCTATCTCTAAAGACAAAGGGGGGAAGTCTGGTGTGAATGATATTCTCTAGTGGCTATACTGGTGGTATGATTTCATTTAAATATTCTTCATTATCATGATTCATGTTGGTAGGCTTAGTTTCATTTGAGTTCAACATCTACAGTTACCCGTGCATTGGATTTATTGTTTTTATTTACATTTTTATTTTAAACAAGGCAGGATGGAAGTGTCTGCCTCCGATGCATTTGATGCCTTTGTTATTTGACACGTGTACATGTCTACCAGTACCCAAAATATTCCATGGGGTTCTCATACACTCCTGGGAAGAGTGCATGTCCCACTGTTGGATCTAGTGTCTCGCACCAGAGATACTGCAACATTCTAGCAAGGCTAAGCCTAAAGAAAGGAGTCATTTTTATTATTATTATATAGGCCAAAGTGGGTTTTATTGTATGAATATTTGGATTGGGGTTTGTTTACACCCTAAATTGGTTGTGGCCATCCCCCTTGGTTTCACTCTCAGAAGTACTTGGCTTAATGTCTTTGTTGACTGCCACTTCTATGTGATGATATCTCCATCATGTAGGGATTTTATCCCATGGGTTGGTGCTCTGGGGCTTCTGGGTGTGACCCACTAGGGAATATGACCATCATAGTTTTATTTATGCAATGGTGATTGCATGTTGTAAAGGGTTGTTATCCCCTATTAACACACCTTCTACACCCGCCTAGACATATTTTTCGCATCCAAAAACCCCTACTATAGTGCTACTATCCTATGACACCATTCTTTCAGTAGATGATCCTACAAGCCTTGTAAGGGGGGGAGTTGAGAGACACGCATCATTTTGGGGTTTAATGGGGAATGGTGTCCCCCCTTGGATGAATCCTTTTCTCATGTTATTTTAGCTTATTTTTACTATTTTTGTCTATTTTAGGGAAAAAAATCCTAAACTATGTAGAATTTACCCTTAAAATAGTATTATTTTATTGTTAGACTTATAGTCTCAAAATTAAAATATTGAGGATGGAATAATATAAATAGACATCCTCACATTCATTGTAAATCATAAGACAAGGGTTCTAATATGAAATTATGTGTTTTTCTCCTACTCTTTGAGTCTCTTTGGTAATGCACACTTCTCTTGTGATGATCTCTTTTGCTTGATGGTGGATGGAATGATGTTCTAAGCTTATTCTTGCACATGCACATGGCTCATGATAGAATAGCTAGAATTACTTATGCATAAGTGTGACCTAAAGGTTATAATTTTCTCACCTCTTGTTGAATGTTGGTAAGTTATGCTCCTAGATAGTTAAACGGTGGTTTATGTTGCATTTTTATGAATTAGGGTTTTATAAATATTCGGTCAATTTTGCATGGAGGGAATGTCTTGCATAGGGGTTATCTATTGCTATTAGGGCCTTAGGCTTCTTCATTTACCCTAGTTATTCTCTCCTATCGAACCGCAGAGGTTGTTAGGTGATGCCCTAGCATGCGAGTGTTATAGGAACATCTTAAGAGAGGGACGTTAACCATAGATCTCTCAATTCCCTGGGGAATGAGATGAAAATCATATCCCCTTTCTTGTCATTTTTACTTTATTTTTCATCATTTATTGAGTTATATTTGTGGCTGCCATTTTATACATAAAAAGACCTAAAATTTTGAAAATTTCCAAAAACCCCAAAAATTAGAAAATTGATCACTCCAAAAATAAATGTGAGTTATGTAATTTTTCCCTCCCTACAAGTTCTCCCTAGTGGATTTATCCACGGATCTTGAAGGGCATCCTCATTTTATGTATAAAAAACCCAAAAAATCCTATATTGTAAAAAAAAACTAAAAATTTACATAAATTCAAAAACCTAAAAATATTTGGAATTTGCTAAATCTGGTCCACCCCTCAATTTCGCCCTAGTTGATTTGTCCATAGATCTTAAAGGGTGTCCTCATTATTGGAGATTCCTCAGGAAACATGAAAACCCTATATCCCCCAAACCTAAGGAAATGTTTTCCTTCTGAGGCGTCCTAGGGCCTAGTCTTTCCCTACTTGTCCATCTCTTCCTGAGTGCGCACTTTTCTGAGGTGACCCTTGCGTTGTGTGAAATTTATTAGTAAACATGAAATTGTGATGATAATCATTTATTTTGTTATCTTGGGAAATTATTTGTTTGAATTAACTCCTCAATATGTCAATTATTCTTCCTAATTCATTGATTGACTCCATATAAGGCACTCATCTCTGCTATAAAGGTTGAAGATAGGTATCTCCTTATTGGTATTTGAAGATCTCTCAAGAAGGCTCTCCCATGGGTTTAGGAGTAACCCAAAGTAGTTGAGACACTAAGTTGAGGTGACATTTGGGCTTAGTTCTCTCCCATGCTTACCTTTCACTAGCATACACATTACATTATGCTACAAATTCGAGATTGCTCGTTTGAATGGTAACACCATGCAAAATGGTGAAGTGAAAGAAACATGAGATCTTGTGGATGATTAACTGAAAACAAATGTGGTTAAAGACATATAACTCCAACTTACAAGAGAAAATATAAAAGTCATTTTCTTCGTATGGCATGCTTACCTTTTTGGATAATACATTATCCCAAATGAAAATCAATATGCAATTAATTGATAACAATAAATGCTATACATTTTAGGATATGCATTCTTCAATTTGAAATATCGTCGCAATCAAATGTTGTATGCTAGGTAGTATTAGTGTTATGCTTGAGGATTTTAATCTTGGGTAGTCAAATGAGGATAAATTATTCAATTTAAAATTATTTAGACAGAGTGTAAACAATGTTGGCTTATGGCATTTGCCATAAACACTTTGTGTCGATGTAAAGTTATGTTTGATAAATGCCCACAATACTTCCCCTATTTAACTTATATTATATTTAATAACCCTTATACACAATATTTGTCCTCAACCTAACCTAACTTGTAATACACACAATAGGCATAGTGAGGTATTAGAACCTAAACCGAGGTTCTAGTATGATAGACCAATCTAGTATCAATGCTCAAAAAGACATTGATCCATATCACCAATATGGAAAATAAAATAAAATAGACAATATGAGTTAGAATTTAGGCCTTAGTTACAAACCAACAGAAATAAAACATCATACTAAAGCAAAAAGTAGCAAAGTTATACAAATAAGCGATGTAGAATGTTGTAAAGAAACAATATCATCATAGTGAAAAACAAATACTCACACACAATGAGAAAATTAATGCTCAAGAACAAACTTTGGTTGAGCTTTTGGACATGCAAGAATATGACCTTTTTAGTGAGTTAAATAAGACCACAAGGCCATGGTGAATAAATTAACAACTATGCAGAAACAATCCACAACCCTTTAAGTCACCTTAGGTCATAAAGCGAAAGAATATAAATGGTGAGAGTGGCCAAGATAATCTTTATAGTTTGATTTTGTAAGTCAAAATAATGCAGCAATGCACAAAACAAAGCAAAGTCAACTGAATTAGGTTCCAAATACTAAAGAATTGTAGTAATATGCTGACGTGATTTCGGTCAACCCAAGTTCAGATTCCTCTTCATCAACAAAGCCCAAGATATCGACTCGATGAAGCAGGACTCCGTTGGAAACACCTACGACACAGATGACATTTCACCCGAGATATCTTATGGGAATTTCCAAGACCAAGTTTCTACAGTTATGTCGGGGATTTATTCCTTACATCAAGTCCATTTCACTCAACCGAAACAGGTCCATCGATATAAATAACAACATTAATCATGAATCATTTAACACACATTCAAGGTGCGACATAAATATAAGTTCATTCACCATTAAGCATGTGCGACACATTCAAATAATCTCACCTATATTATTTAGGCATTCGACACAAAACACACATTAAACACACACATACAAGATGTAACGTTGAAACCCATCCAGGAAAAACCACAAAGGTGCTCTTCATCTGGCACGAGAAATAGGTTAGCACCTTTGGTCTATGCACTCAACTTGCATACTCTTCTTTTGATATTCTTTACAATATGTACTTATTTCTCTCATCTCATGCTCTTTGGTTTTAGCCTATGTATTTCTTCTCTTCTTCTCTGAATCGTTGATCCGCACACAGCCTGGATCAAGCCTCTTCCTCTCTTCAACTGGTTATCCTTGATCAACCCTCACATAGCTTGGGTTCCTGATTTTATAAGCTTTACAAATATTGATCCAAACGTCAACTGACTCACAACTGTTAGTTGACAAACTGTATTTCTATTTTACTACATTCAGTTATAACTAAAAATATGCATTATCGACCCAAAAATACAATCAAGATATATGACTAAAAAGAAAGCTTTTAGCCTAACTAACTTTTTCCAAAATTAGTCGAACTTTGCTTTTCGACCACTTTATTCTTCTTTTCTCTTGATTCCTTCCGTCGCGACTACTTCTGTCGTAGCTTCTCTTGTCGCGCGATAGGACTCTTCATATTTTTAAACCGAATTATGTCTGACTCTTCCTAAGGTCAACAGACCCCTAACACTCACTCGTGGCTCATCCCAAGCCACATTACTCTGAAACTTCTGCTAGTACCTTGTATGTCCCAGATTTGTTCTCAACTGCTTTACTGTCGCAGGTGGTGGTAGGTCGACGATGATCACAATTTTAGCAGGATTGACCAAGATTCCATCGTGACAAACCACGTGACCCAACAAAACTCCAAATAGGGCACAAAAAATACATTTCTTTAGATTCAAATAGATATGATATTGTCGAAATCATTCTAGCATAATTCTGAGGATCTCAATATGATCTTTTATGAGCCCAAACATAGTCTAGTCATCAAAATAGACCTCAAGAAACTTATGAATAAAATCCTTGAAAGCAGCCACTACTATCCTGGAAAAAATAGCAGGAGCATTCTTGAGTCCAAATGGAATGATTGTATATTGGAAACACACCCACTCCATTGCAAAGGTGGTATTGTGTTGATCTTCCTTCATAATTTTGATACGATGGTATCCAAATAACCCGTTAGTAAATGAATAAACTTCTTGACCCCCGACACTCTCCAATACCTCATCTATAAACAAAGTTGAAAATGGGTCCTGTAAGCACACATAATTCGGTTTCCTTAGGTCAACATAGATACGCACTTCACGAGCAGCCTTCTTATATTGCACTACCATCGGACTGATCCACTCAGATTCTTCGATAGGTTCTATAATAGCTGCATCCAACATTCGATCTAACTATGTCTTAAGCTTGTATTTGTATTGTGGATTGAGTCGATATGGTTGTTGATTAACATGTTTTTCATTAGGTTTCAACGGGATTTTCATTTCTCCCAGCTCTTCGATAATGCCTTTCATATCTTAAAATTTCATGGTTTTTCATCTCTAAAAATTTGTGGGGAACAGAACCTGAAATTCATGCAGTAAATCTGTGATCTTCCCAATTGTCTAATCATCCCAATAATCTCCAATATTGTTGAACTTTGGATTTTCTGGAGACCCAATATTTACTTTCTTGATTTATAACGGATTCATAAATTTGTCACTCGACACACTCTATCCTTCCACTGCGTAAGTCCCTTCAGACTCAGGAATATTTACGTTGTGGGGATAATTATCATCTGATTCACTTGTTACAATATAACACTCTATACAATGCTATACTATTGCGCCATTCTGAAAAGAATTTTCCGTTGACACAAGAATATCTTGCTCTTGATCACTTGCAGAGCAACATCAATCGATGGATGATCATCAGCAAATTCAAACGTTTGGATGAACTTACAACTAATTCTTCCCATTCTGTTGTTCCTCATCATATCTTGACTGATGTATACCAATTCCTTGGTATCATATCCAATGTATGTACAAAGTGATGAACCCATTCATGTCGCGGACATGCCTCCCATGTTGCATGACAATTCTCAATGTGCTTGACAGGACTAGTCAGTACTGTGCATTTATGGCTAGTGTACATCACCTTATCTCCAAAGCGAACTTCCATTAATCTCCAACATTGGGTCTATTCTGAGATATATTGTTTATGTGCGACCCACCATCTGGAAGGTGTAGCTTTTAATGGAAAGTCCAAAGATGACAGTCGTTGAGGTTCTATTAATTTTTTTTTGAATTCTATTAGAAAAGAGTCCAAGTTAGGCAAGCCCTCGTAAGTAGGTAGAGCACATACCTCAACGCCTACCCATGACACGAATTGTGTGATTCTTGTGCATATTCTCATTGATACTTCATGCAATCGGTTCTACCAATTTTCTAAAGCTTCTCCTGAATCCGATGTGTAGTAACTAATGCTACACCAACTAAGATTTATGTCGATCCATTGGATTCACATAGTCATCCATTGCAGAAGTAATGTTATAGATGTGGTCCAAATATCCACCATTTCGTTCACTATTCACCTCGCCTTCTAAAGGATCAAGCGGTGAGACCAGCCTTAGTTATTCATCTTCAAACGTGAGTATCATTTTCTTGAAATTGATGATAGTTTGGTTATCAATGGCTCAATCGATCCCCAAAAGCATAAGCTATGGATTCTTATCATCAACAATGTCGATCACCTCAAAGTATCCATAACTGTGAAGTCCTTCTACCTCGACAATAACCTACGTCAGTCGACCTAATAGGTAAAAATTTCGATTGATTTGTTAGTTTGAGTTGTATAGGAGACAATACCAGTCTTGGTTTTCCCATACTTTCCCAGTATCTAGTAAGAATAATCACATCAGAGCCCAAGTATAGGATAATATAGTCCATGTCATAATATTCTATCTGGGCGATCATTCTCAGTTCATGACCAGTCTTCAATCTTTTTCCAATATGATTAGCCCTCTTTTCTTATTGCGCATCTCATTGACGTTCTTCTATCAGCGCTGGCAATTTTGTTATTGCATATTTATCTTAGATTAGTGCTAAGCAATTTTTAAAGAAATTTTTAATTTACAAACATTTCTCGTTGGTTTCTATCGAAACAACCGATCAAATCTCTCGAGCATCTCTAGGATTGGTACTTCATACGATATAGCTATAGAGGTCGATGCTTGATTTATGTCGACGAATTCTTGTCGTCCATCCATGAATACTTATTTTTCTTTGTGAATGTCGAATGGTACTTTCTTTTGTGTCGTTGGTCACACTCACAGTTGTCCATATTGTGCTTCTTAATCATCTCCAATCACAACACCTCCTATAGTCACGGAAGTAATAATTTGCTCTCTTGGTTCAATTAAGATATTTTCTATGTTTGGATTGGGATGCTAAGGTGGATTATGATCTCCCATAGTCTTGGCCTGCCATTTCGCAATCGATTGAGGGCACTCTTCGACAGTATGGTTAAAATATTTACAATATGAATAGGTCGTGGTAGGATTTGTATAGTCCCAAGCAAAGTGTCCAGGTTGTCCACAATTATAACAGATCACATGGCCTCTTCTGCGACCAAATCCTCCTCCTCATCCTCGACCTCTGAAAAGTCCACCCCCCCTAGGTTGAGGGTATTGCGGCTGAGTGTATTGATTCTGTGGATATTGGTTTTGAGGGTACTGAATATGAGGAAATTGATCTTGATCTGGCTCAGCCTGCATATGTTCGTAATTCTTCATCACATACATGTCAACTATTTTTTCTTGCAGCAACAGATATGCTCTGTAATATTTCTCATCGTGGTCCACTGATCGACAAAATTTACAGTATAGATTGGCTGCCATACTAACAATTTTATGGAAGTATAACCATTCTTCTAGCCGATGTCCTCCAGTCTTACAGATTCGACACCAAGGCATCCCTTGTGTATTCATTGGATTTGGTGCTCGTGATGCGACATAATTCATAAGTACCTGACAATTATCTTTATGATGTCCTTCGGTTCTACATCTGGTACACCATAGTTCTTCTTGTACCTCCTTTCCTTTCTTGATATCTTGAAGTTTTAGTGTAAGGATGGAAATTTGTGATTGGATTTGCATCATTCCTGCACCAGTTTCTCAACCCAATGAGGTTTCTAAATTCATAGCCAATTCTAGATCCTCTCTCTGAGATACAATATTTTGTTGCATTAATCGAACACAAATATGTAGAAGCATCGTCGTAATGAACCATTCTTTATGTTGGACGTCCGACATCTGAAAACTGACTTTAGGCATCAAAGCCTTGAACCTTTGGTCAAAGTCCCCGATGGACTCCGTAGGAAACTATTTAATTTCCTTGAACTCCGTAATGCATTACGACTCAGATTTTGGTTTCTTGAACTCATCAATTAATCCTATCTGGATTTGATCCAATGTCTTTTGAGCGATTCCTATAGGAACTATAAATAATTTCATGTATCTGTCGAGTGCATGACCTTTGAGGGTCGTGATCATCTGAGATTTATTTATGGCTTCATCTTGGACTTATCGCACAGTCCATATGGCTTTTCATAGAAACCAATGTTGCTCAAGGTCCTCCAACCCATTTCCATTAAATATTAACAACTTTATATCGCTCCCAGGAATTCTATTTAGTCTCGGTACTCCTTAATTAAAATTTCCACTAGTGGGAGTTCTCTTACTGCTATTTCCACTATTATTGTTTGTTAGATTAGAAAAACCACTAGGTGATGTGTTTCTTGATCTTACTTTGGGTTATGTGTGTGGGGTCACATGTATGTCGTAACCTTGACTTGGATCTGGTGCTTCTTCTTCTTCGCCTTCCTCAGATATTAGCTGGTATTCCTCTTCTTCGTTGCAAGATCCCCCGTTAAGGTGTGACACCAACTCATAGTCTTCTCTTCCGGTCGCACTGCAACTTCCTCTTTTTGTCGCAGTCCTTCCTCTCTTTCTCGATAAAAATATTTTTCCACTCCTTAGGTGTCCACCTTCTAGTTCAATCTCATTGTTACCATAAAACATCTCAATTTATCCCTGTCCGTTTTGGTCTCAATATTTCCTGTGACATATCCCAATTCTTCACGCACAAATATTTACTCATCGGATTCCATTCTTAGGATCCCTTTTTCACACACCAACATCTTAATCCATACTTCCAATGATTTCATATATCGCCCTTATGGTCCTTGGAAAAATTCCCTTTCTATTTCACCATATTATTTTATCACGTCGACTGGAATTTATGTGATATATCCTCCCAAGATACTATCAACCCATAAATCAACAAACCTGTATATAGGATTGCTCACCCTTTTCAGCCGCTGGATCAACTCAAGACTCCAATCTGTCAGCTCTCCTTCTTGGAAATATTTCTTCTAGGTTGCTAACTTCGACATCCACTCATACAATACAATGGGAAATTCACTAAATACAAATTCATGAATGTCTATGTAAAGGTATTGCTCCAACCATTATTGTGCATTCAATCACGAACCTTCACATTCTTCTTGTGCAAAATCTAGCGCCTTATAATCGACCAATCTTGAATTCCTAGCTTCGTAAGGTACCAAAACATATCCCCATCAGAATGATTCATGGTCCCAACAATGGAACCATTTGTTGGCATGCTTTTAGTCAACCTATGTTCAGATTCCTCGTTCGTCAATAAATCCCAAGATATCGACCCAATAAAGCAGGACTCTATTGGCAACACCTATGACGCGGATGAAGTATCACCCGAGATATCTTATTGGAACTTCCAGAACCAGGTTTCTATAGTTGTGTCGGGAATTTCTTCCTTACAGCAAGAATAATTCACTTGACCAAAACCAGAATTAAACCTTTATTCCTATTTATTCATTCACGATAATTATCCACTGATCGGTCAACATAAATAACAACATTAATCATGAAGCATTTAACACACATTCAAGGTGCGACATAAATATAAGTCCATTCACCATTAGGAATGTGGGACACATTCAGATAAGCTCACCTGTATTATTTAAGCATTCAACACAAAACACACATTAAACACACATAGAAAAGATGTAATGTGGAAACCCACCCAGGAAAAAACACAAAGGTACTCTTCATCTGGCATGAGAAATAGGTTAGCACCTTTGATTTGCGCACTCAGCTTGCAAACTCTTTTTTTATATTCTTTACAATTCGTACTTATTTCTCTCATCTCATGCTCTATGGTTTTGGTGTATGCATTTCTTCTCTTCTTCTCTGACTCATTGATACACACACGGCCTGGATCAAGCCTCTTCCTCTCTTCAACTGGTTATCCTTAATCAACCCACACACATCTTGGGTTCGTGATTTTATAAGCTTTTACAAATCGTGATCCAGTCGTAAACTGACTCACAATTGTCAATTGACTAGATGTCTTTCTATTTTACTACATTCAGTTATAACTAAAAATAGGCACTAGAGGCCCAAAAATACAATCAAGCTTTATGACTAAAAGCAAGCTTTTTGTCTAACTAACTCTTTCCAAAATTATCCGAACTCTACTTTTTGACTGCTTTATTCTTCTTCTATCTCAATTCCTTTCGTCGTGACTGCTTCTGTCGCAACTTCTCTCGTTGCAGCTTCTTTCGTCGCGGAACCGAACTATTCATCTTTCTGAACATAATTCTGGTAGAATTTTGTTTGACTTTTCCTAAGGCCAACATAATATTTTAAGTATCAACTCAAATTGCAGCAACCGCATGTGCAAGCAAAAACCAATAATGGAATGCCAACAACTACCCAATTTATTAAGGAGTATTCTATTTGTTAAACATTTTGGACTTTCCGATGATTTTTTTATCCGAAGCCAGCTAATTTTTTTTTACAAAATCTACATTTCAAAGTGCCCAAATCATGTTTTTGAATGCATAAATGGATTCAACATCCCCATATACCTCAAGGGCACCAAGATTATGCAAGTTTAACAACTATTTTCAAGAGTTAATCTACAATTTCTACTGTATTATGTGAAAAACAAGCCAGAAAAAGAAACCGTAAAAGGTTGAAAACATCTAACATTTAGACTAATGCATTTATTAATTCCTCAAAATATTATGAAAAGGAAATTAAAAGGTGAAAGGGTGAACAACAACAACATGGGATTATTACAAGAACAATCACAACATGATTTCACCCACAAAACTTGCTACATCAACTCCCACTAGTTCAATGATGACTGGATTGTGGAAACCTTATTTTCTAAATTATAATGATATGTAGACTTGGGAGTTCATTACACCTAATGTCAAATTATTACAAGGGGCACATAATGATGGCCACTCTTCTCTATAGCCTTGGGACAGAGATTTGAATCGTTGCACTCATTTGAACAAGGTTGGATGTTCCAAGTAACCTAGTACATGGCTAAAAAAGAATTAGTTCAATATGATTATTGTGGCTAAAAATGGGAATTTTGGACTCAATACACTAGCAATCAACAACTGCAGATTATCAGTGGGTCACATACAGTAAATTATGGTACTGGAGGGACAACTTATAGCTATGGGAAATTAAATTGATAATCAAAAGATTATTAGTAGAAATCAAATCAGTGTTTTCATAACCATTATCTTATAATAATTGAACACATTGGCAAGTAATGTATACATAACCAAGCCTCGTATAGAACGTTGAATGCCAAGAGGCAAGATTTATGTTGTTGTTTTGTGCGTACTTTTTTTAGATATATGAGAAAATTTTAGGATTGTGGAAATAAGGCTGTCAAGCACATTCATTGGACAAAATACTCCATACATATGGGCAAATTTCTAAATTCAAAATTGATTTAGTAGATGTCAATTAACCATTTTGGTAGGTTAAAATCTCTTAATTGAGGATGGGTAATACCAAAATCATATAGCACCCTAAAACCATGTATAACACATATGGGATAAGAGTTGACATACTTAAATTTTTGTAAAGCAGTGGCAAGAGTGGGGCCCTACTTCTTAAAAAAATGTTTTTCTTGAGTAATTTTGGAGTCCAATCAAAGTGAACTTTTAACCTCTAGAATAGGTTTATTATAGGTTTTACAATGTTACGAACTTAATGGAACTTACATAATTTAAATATGAACTCCAAAAATATAAGAGCGTACATCAATGACTTATTGTCAAACAAATCCATTGATCCATATTGCTTATTAAAGATACCCAAATTATCTCAAAAGGTTTTGTATGACCACACATAAAATAAAATAAAAATCCTTGCATGTCATCTATACACTGTAAAAAAAAATGACATGGTCTCAATCAACGTGACAAAAAGATGCACAAACGAAATTGTAAGGCATGAACAAGTTTAATGAAGTGTACATAAATTAAAGTTTAATAGAAACACATGAATTAAAATATTATCTTTGCACCGAGAGAAGCGAGGTGCTCTCCAACCCAGTATGGGGGAGGTCATGTCACGTTAGTCACGTTATGCTAGCCGACATAAATAAAAATATTAAAAATAATAAAAAAAAATGAAATATATAAATCACATATCGACTTAAATAAAATATATCGACTTAAATAAAATATATAAAATAAATTTAAACTAGCATAGATCCATTTAAACCGAGATCTATCAAGTAACCAGAGGGATCCAAATGGTAAAAAAATGTACACCTCAAGAAATTGGATCCCTCTCGGTGCTTGATAGATCCGGATTTAAAATGGATCTATGCTAGTTTAAACCAAGTGGTGTACACCCCTTAAGCTCCTCCATAGGACAAAACATTATGACAAAGTTTATACCAAACAAATGTCACATGGCACATAAAAAATCACTTTATGATGTCACTATCCAAAGTCTTAAGCACACATAAGGCATAACTTCATATGTATCGCATTTGGAGAAGGTGCAATGTGTGTGACACATCGCACATGGAGATGCCTTAAGAAGATATGACCAACGTTTGAATTTGGTTTACCTGTTGTATTTTTTTTTTACATTTTGGGTTTTAATTTTACCCTACAATTATGACACCAAATGATGTAACGAGTTTTTTGTTTTATAAAAAATATATATAATAAAATAAGATTTGATTTACAAAGATAAAATATAGCTATGTATGCCCTTTTTTGTGTGTATATTCTATTTGGGTACTATTTATTCTACAAGGCTATTTTCATTTTAAATGTTGAACACAGAATTCATGTCTCTCAATGCTCTTATTTAGTACTTGAATCTCTAACTGAAATTGAACCATAAGAGAAATATAAGAGATGATTATTTCAATTTCAATGAGACTTCTGGAGAATTAGTCAATACTCTTTGAATCTGAATCTACCTAATTACCGAAATTATGGACCAAACGCTACACATACATTATTGATGTTATTTAAAATGATTAAAAAATACATAGACATACACTGTAACAATTCTTCAAAATCATAGATTTCAAGTAAATCTCTGAATCTAAACAAATCCATAAATATAATGCCGAAATCATAGATTTCATGTAAATCCCTCAATCTAAACAAATCAATCAATATAATATAATGCATTACCTCTGATAATGTAAATAACTCTCAAACTCTATTTCCAAGGCTCTCTAACTCCCATGAGTCCCACCTTCCAGCTCTCAACGATGTTAATGTAATCAATGAGCATTGAGGACTGAAATTTGCAATGTAGATGCTCATTGCAATAATGAAAAAATCAAAAAATAATGAAAAATCATTGAGTTATATGAGTTTTTATGTTTTTTGTGAAAAATCAATGCAACTTGCAAATAGAAAGGCACCAAAATAATTCTAATTTGATATATGTTTCTAATTTTTAGTGAATGTAAGGTTTGTAAATTGAAATTTAGAAAGTATAGTTTTATACAAGATAAATATATTAATACTACTAGTAATATAAAAAACGGTAGTAATATAATGACCGTTTAGAAATTTTATAGCCCTTCAAAATTACGTTTTAGAAATTTTATTACTCTTCGTAAATAACGGTTAACCAAAATGTTAAACCCTATTTGACGGTAAAAATGTCCCATGATGAACATTTTTCCCGTCAAATTCCATCACTAGATGTGACACATTACATGGGGTGAAAGCTTTAAAGAGTTAACCCGTGTCACAATTGTTAAAGCATTCATGTGTGTGATGGAATCACTAGATGTGACACATTACATGGGGTGAAAGCATTAAAGAGTTAACCCATGTCACAATTGTTAAAGCATTCATGTGTGTGATACATCACATGTGTTCAAGCCTTAAATGTGTGCAACATTATAAGAATGGTCCCCATGTATTGCATGGGTGAGTAGCCTCTCATATATGCAACAAAATAAAAGAGTGTAGAATGTATAACATAGAAAGAAGATGTGAGGGGTTTAACACATGAAGAAAGGACTTACCCTATTGCATGGTGTTGCATGGTTGAAGCCTCTTAAAGGTGTGATAGTATGAATTTTTTTGTTTGTTTGTATCGCATGAATGATACCTTTAAGGAGTGTGATACATTGTAGGGGAGAAGGGTTGAGGCTTTCAAAACAATGCAACTCGAAGAGGTATGGAATCATGACACAGTATAGGTGGAACAACTTCATAATCCATTGCACATTGCAAGTCTAATTAGAATTCAAACCCACGATACAATGCACCTTGATTTAGTCTCAACCTACGACAAGAGGTTGACTAACGATAAGGGTTTGACCAACAAGAAGGCATTGACCAACGAGAAGGCATAGACTAACGAGAAAGCATTGACTTGCGACACCTAGAAAACTAGCCTTGATATTTTGGCCATAACTTTTGACTCCTATTTTTTTCTTGGGTGTTCTTTATATTGTTGGAAAGGTCTCGATGAGATCTGCAACTTTGTTTTTATAAATTTTCTCATATAACCTACCATAAAGTTCATAAATTGCAAAACAAAATTTGGGTACACTATTAATGGCCAAAAAGGATCGACTTGAGCTATGCAATGACCCTAGAACTTGGTAGCACCACACTTTATCTAATATGGCTACAAAGTCATTATCAAGGTGAGAAAGAACACATCTCCCTTAAAAACAAAAAACACACAATTTTGTATACATATTCTGCCACTTAAACTACATGTTTCAAACTTATAGTTTACAAGGAAAAAAAACATTGTGTTCATTTTCAAAACTAAAATCAACTCAATTTCTTATCATGGCTTTTCTCTTTCTTCAAAAGTTTTGTTCGATGTTGAATATTTGCTTGCCGAGTGTATTCAATAGTAAAAGTTTGAACTCATCCTAAACTAACCTAAATGATTTAAAACCACATGTTGTATTCAAAATTCGTCTCTTTCAATATATAGAACATATACTTTTACCTTAGCAATTTGTTTCTTTCTTAAGCTTCAATTGAACAACACTCTTATCTATAGTGACATCCAAACTTTTATATTAATCACTACTACTCTTCTCCTTCACAACTTTTGTTGTTTGTAGGATTTTAATTACCTATACAAAAGGTTTTTGAACTTGGTTAATATACCAATGTCAACTCCTATAGGATCCAAAAATTGTTGAAATGTTCTTCACTATTTAGTATATTGAAGATTAAATACTATTCAAAATATAATTACTTTTAAATTATTTTGATAAACTTTTTTATTTTTATTTTTCAAAATTATGTTCCAATGTCACAAATTCAACTCTAACTCTATTTAACTATATTTAGGCGAAGCGTGCTATTTATCTTGTTATAATAAGTGTTAAAAGTGTAGTTTGTAATATAGTTGGTTTTATTAATTATTTTGAATTAATTAATGTAGATAACTTCTTGGGTTGTAATTGCTGTCTTATCAGGTTCAGCTACCATAGCTGTTCGAGATCCACAAACCATTCCTACCGGTGGTCAAAATTTTGTCGAATATATTCTCGAATTTCTTCGGGACTCTCATATACATACTTGGGAATACAGCTCATGGGTTCGAGGTTCGGTTTGAGACAGGCTCGCCTAGGCTCAGTAAAGTTATGGATCTTTTTTGTGCTTGATCGACAGTGCTTTCAAATACATTTTCAGTACATTTCTGTGAGTTTAATTGCTGCTTATGCTGCAACGCATGATTCGTTGTAAGAGGACAGTCCCACTGGATATCATTCAGGTAGAGTTTGGTGCTCATCCTATGCG
>LPNX010274829.1:453958-503646 GCA_001517045.1 Pseudotsuga menziesii | reverse complement strand
TTCGATGAATAGTTGTGTTTCGGGGAGTTGTAGAAAGGTGGTGTAATAAGAGCTATTCGTTCGTTGAATGAGTTCCTAGTTCAGAGGGGCGAAGCTACTTAACGTAATAACCAATATAAAATTAAATATTTATTAAAAAAATAAAATAAAAATTAAGTCGTATTTTTTTTTATGTTAATGATTTTGTTCTTATGATAAGATGTCCTTTTGATTTTGATAAGCAATTAAGAACTCTCAAGAATTTATGCTCTAATATAGGCATTATTGTTAACACTGTTATAATAAAAGTTATGATTATTGAGTCCAAGAAGGTTATTTAGGCTAATTTTATATATGACAATATCAACTTGGAGGAAGTTTCTTCTTACAAATATCTTGGTATTGATATTCATCACGACCTCAACTAGAACTATAGCATTGAGAAAATGATTAATGGAGGGTGGAAAGCTTGTTTTGGTCTTGAAAACAATTGTAAATCACCAAACCTTGTGATGTTGGATAAAAATAAGTTCCTCTTTGAAACTTTCCTCACTCTCATTATCTTGTACAATTGTGAAGTTTGGGGAAGTTATAACCTCAAAATTAAAAGCGATACACCCTATCCTATTCTCTAAATAGAAGTAGGGCTTCCCTCCATTGAGAGCATCACTATGACTAGGTACCTGATGTACAAGTACAAGATGAATAACGTGGGAGACCAGAAACTCCCTGAAATTGCTTTAAATCCAATCAAGACCACCTGAAGCTCAAGAGAGGTTGTTCCATGGTTTGGATAAACCATTGGGAGATTGACGAAAATGTGACTTTGTAAAATATCAATAACATGAAAAATATTATTACATCTAAGTTTAAAGAGAAAATGTGGTGCGAGAAGGATTTAGAGGTTAAAAAAATAAGCTACTATAAGGAGGTCATTAACCTTAATCTAGAAGATCAAAAGTATTTCTTGTTTTAACTAGCTCAAAGAAGAAAACTAATATAGCCAAAACAAGAACAAACTCTCATGACCTTCGCAGTGAAACATGATGTTGGACAATTCCTAAAACACCATGGGTGGAAATGATTAGCCATCTTTGTGAGAATAACAGCGTTGATGTTGAAAGTCACTTTCTCTTAGAGTGTCTTGCATACATCCACATTAAATCATAATTTCATCATCTTTGTTACAATGCTTACCTCACTAACCTTTTAACATGTAAAAACTATGGTGACCTCATAATGCTTCTTTCAAAGCTTTTTGAACATAGGAATAAAATTTTATAGAAAACCAAAAATTTATCTTTTTTCCTCTTAAGGTCCAATAGTCCAAAGTTCGTCTTAGTGTTAACCACCACCACCATCATCATCACCAATTGACACTTTACTTTTTTGTTCACAACAATAATGGTCTCTTTGTTAACATAATGATTAAAATATATATTTTCATTTAACTTCTCCTCTTTTTTATGATATGAAAACATTGTTTTTTGTTTGTTTGTTATAGTCACCTTAACTTGCCAGACTAGCCTATGGTTTAAGAAACCACAACCAAAGGGCATCTAAGCTATCAAAATCACCAAGGGATTGCACTCGACCTAGGCCACACCAACCCTTAATATAGATAAATTTTAGGTGTCTCCTCCCACCACCGTTGAGTTTCGAACCTTGGGTCGTCTAACAAATCGAGCCCCTTGAATACCAACTGTGCTAGTCAAACTTGATATGGAAATATTGTTTAAAAACATGTAATTCAATAAAAATAATTTTTAAAATATAAATCATATGATGCATGCTTCATTGCACTAAGAGGAGTGAGGTGTTCTAGAGCCCAACATAGGGAAGATGTTGTAACATAATGTAACGTTAAAAAAAAAATTTAACATAGCGTTATAATAAAAAATAAAAATTAATAAAGTAACATAACATTACTTAATTAATTTTGTAATGTAATGTAACCTTACGTTAAAAAATTAAAAATTATTTGGACATGTTGTAACGTAACGTTACGTTACAAAAAAATATATATATATAAAAACTAATCTCTCTCTGTCTCTCTTTATATATATAAGCCCGGTGGGCTAGCTCAAGTGCTTGAGCATTGTAAGTTGTGAGAAAAAGGTCTCGGGGTCAAATCCCCAGGTGGTTATATATTGATATATAAAGGCCTCACTTGATGTCCCCATTGGGTTAGGTCTGTAATCATAGCGAATAGAGTGAGGCTCCTTGTGTTTTCTTCTTGTGAACGTAGCAACCCCGCTTGGGGTTTTGTGAACCACAACATTATATATATATATCTAATTTAAGGTTTTTGGCCAAATAAGGAATGAAGAATGTAAGTTTTTAACATAAACATGGTTTGCGTCTAGAAAGTGTTTGCTTTACAATATGATTTGTGTTTGGTTTGGTTCCAGGCACACTCTATTTCAAGGCAATTAAATATTGTTATCAGTTTTAAGTTTCCTCTAACTAAGTTGTTGTTTTGATTGTATAACAGTTGTCGGTTGGGTTCAAGATTGACTTTCGTTCATGGCATGGTTCTATTAACGGTTGAGTTTTGAAAAGCTCTTGCTTCATTGTGATCAACGAGTTATGTGTTCTCCTAAAACTCTTATACATTTCTTTTATATTTGAAGTCTCATTTACTCTCAACAAACTGGCTTAGTTACTTTGAGATTTGATTTGTTTCTTATGTGTATTTTTTATGCTTCATCTTTCAAAAGATGGATTATGATTGGATTTGGTGCAAGCATGACATGTATCTCAGATTTGTGAAACTTATAATCCACAAAGTTTTTGGTTTATACATTTTTTGCATCTTCAAAAGAAATTAAACATAACTTCGTTGGTTTTAGATCATTATAAACAATATCATGTAAAAATGTTGTTAGTGTTATTATTATTATTACTATTATTTTTAATGATAATTTTTTTCAATCTAAACTTTATGAATTATCAAATTAATCTCTAACATAATTATAACTTTAAAAATATATTAATATTATAATTTATTAATGAAAAACTCATTACTATGTCGCTTCAAAATATATTATTATTATAATTACGCCGTGGGCATTTTCACAATGAAAGAAGTTGTCTCAAAAGATTCCTCGTCTCCCTAGCCACTAACCTTCCAACAAGTGCCGCCTAATAATTGGCGATTTTAGGTACATCATGCCGTAGTTAAATTTCTTGGTTCTTATATCCCGTGATCCGGCAAGGACCGAACAGGGCGGCGTGGAGGTGATCGGTTAAGTACATGTTCTAAAAATGCTTAGGCTTTATTCTGTATGTTCGCATTCTTTCCGCGTAACTTCTTCCTCCCCCAAGTCCATCCTTATTTTAAACTCATGTGAATTATTTCTGATGGTTCTGCCTCTAAATTTGTCAGAGATTGTGGCCTCTAAATTGCTATGTTGATCAATTACTGTTTTTACTTTAATGCACTTCAGTTGGGTCCCTGATTGTGTTATACAATCGGTGTTGTGCATGCTACGGTGGATTTGATGTTTACCATGTTTTTTCGACAGGTGGATTGTGTGTTTTCGCTACACTTCTATCTAGTGTTGTGCGTGAAAGGATTGATGGACTCAATGGATTAATTTTCAGTTGCGGACCATTCTTCCCAGTTGGTGTTTATCGTGTTTTTTCGACAGGTGGCTTGTGTGTTTTCACTACATTTATATATGTTGTCCTAAATGACCCGTCCTGGAAATTATTTTTTCAGAGGCTTTCAGACAATTTTGCTCTTCATTTCTCTCAATTCGGCATAGCCCTTACAAAGATTTTGCAAGTTTCAGTTTAACAATTTATTTGGGTTTAGGCTATGATTTTCTACAGCGCTTTTGTGCGTTTAGGCTCTCAGTTTGGGATCAATTTGGTCGTGGTTTTGTTTCACTACTGGTTCAGTCGATGAAAGGCACTTTTCCCATGTCTCTTCATTCACATTTATGCTTCATCAATGCATTGTTGCTCCATTAATGCAATAAAGTTTGTCATTTGAGATAAACATGGGGCTATATCTTCAATTTTGCTCATCTTATGACGATCTCCAAGATCTTCTTACAATATTTCATTTACCGCATTCGTTGTTTCACCGCCTTTGCTTTCCACATATAAACAGGCCTTCAGGTAACCACTATTTCTTACTATTTGCCTTTGTTTTTCTTATATTGATTTTGTTGTTTTTCATTTACACTTCGAGTTTCCTTCAGAAGATTTTGAACCTTGCTAAATTTGCAGGTATTCCTTAGTTCTTCATTTAGTCTGCTTATTAGATGGTGAAACACCGTTGTTGTGTTTTAATTGAATGTGACTCTTGCTTTGTTGCAAAAAGATTGTGGCATATATTAGTTATGTCATGCATGTCAATAAAATGTTAGGTATTAGTTTTTTTCCTAATTGAAAAATTTGCTTATGATATGGTGAAACACCCTTCTTGTATTTTAATTGACTCTTACTCCCTTGCTGTGTCTTAATTCGCTCTTACTCCTGTTGTCTTGCAAAAGGGTTGTGACTTGTATTGATTATGTACCTTCATAATGATGTAATACTCATGCTATGTCAATAAAATTACAGGTATTAGTATTTATGATATACTTGTTTTAGGTAAGGAACTTAGCCTAAAGCTGCAAGGTCACTACAAAGCTTTGTTGATATGTCTTTTGTTATCGTTCTCCAGTACTGGTCAGTTAAAAATTGTTGTTTAAAACTTATAAGGTCAATATACAGAATCAAACCAAGTTTAGAGACCAAATTTCCGCCAAATCTACAGGGAGACTGATGAAAAATAACAAAGAGCGAGTTTAAAATAGCAATGGACTTAGTGGAGGAATAACTTATGCAAAAATAATACGAACAATGGAAATAAAACATAAAATCAATATTTTCTGATTTTCGATACCCAAACGTCGAAAATTGGAAATAGGAACTTCGACATTTCTTTACTTGAAAATACAAAACTTGTGAGATTCGAAATGTCATAAATCGGATCTTGGGGAATACATATGGTGTTATTTATTGGAAAAAATATGGTGTTCCTTATTCACAAATCCTAAATTGGGGGATTGAAAATCAGAACATATGGTGTTCCTTATTCTAAAACATAGGACATAGATTTCCAGATTCCGAAATGTCAGAAATAGGAACACCGACATGTTTGTATTTGAACACATAGGATTTCTGGATATGTTGCAAAATCGAAAATCGGAAGATAGCATGTTCCTTATTGGAAAACATATGACATAGATTTCTGAATTCCTAAATGTCGGAAATTGGAAATAGGAACATGGACATGTTCGTATTTGAACACATAGGATTTACGTATATGTCTCAAAACTAGAAATCGGGACATAACATGTTCGATGTTTTCACATGTAAAATTTCCGGAATCCAAAATCATGGTTATTGGAAAACATATGACATAGGATTTCTGCAATCCGAAATGTCCATGCTTGTGAAGGTCATCCGAGATACAGATTCGGAAATCGAATAGATGACGAGTTGAGTGAGTTCACTTGATTTAAACAGAAGAGCTATTGCTTCTAGTTATATATAGTGATCTTGTAGAAAATTAACAACTAAAAGAAGGAACTATAATAGGCATGGACTTAGCGGAGGAATAACTTATGCAAAAATAAAACATGAAAATTGAGGTTTTCCAATTTCCGATATCTAAACGTCGAAAATTGGAAATAAGAACTTTGACATTTATTTATTTGAAAATACAAAACTTCTGAGATTTGAAATGTCACAAATCGGATCTTGGTGAATACATATCGTGTTCCGAATTGGAAAAAATATGGTGTTCCTTATTCGCAAATCCTAAATTGTGGAATTCAAAATTGGAACATATGGTGTTCCTTATTGGAAAACATAAGACATAGTTTTTCGGATTCCGAAATGTCGGAAATAGGAACACCGACATGTTCGTATTTGAACACATAGAATTTTTGGATATGCTGCAAAATCAGAAATCGGAAGATAGCATGTTCCTTATTGGAAAACATAGGACGTAGATTTCCGAATTCCGAAATGTCGTAAATTGGCAATAAGAACATGGACATGTTCGTATTTCAACACATAGGATTTCTGTATATGTCACAAAATTGAAAATCGGGACATAACATGTTCATTATTTTCACACGTAAAATTTCCGAAATATGAAATGTCGGTTATTGGAAAACATATGACATAGGATTTTTGCAATCCGAAATGTCCATGCTTGTGAAGGCCGCCTGAGATAGAGATTCGGAACCGAATAGATGATGACTTGACTGAGTTCACTTGGTTTAAACCACAGAGCTACTGGTTCCAGTTATATATAGTGGTCTTGTATAAAATGGACAACTAAAAGAAGGAACTATAATCAAAATTACCCAATGTTCATGCAACATTGTACATAATGTAATGTATGTTTAAATTCTTTATTGGAAAACATAGGATATAGGATTTCTGCAATCCGAAATGTCGCAAAATCGAAAAATATATTGTTACTTATTCGCAAATCCTAAATCGGGAATTGAAAATCGAAACATATGGTTTTCCTTATTGGAAAACATCAGACATAGATTTTTAGATTCCGAAATGTCGAAAATCGGAAATAGGAACATCGACTTCTTCCTATTTGAACACAGGATTTCTGGATAAGTTGCAAAATCGGAAATCGAAAGATAGCATCTTCCTTATTGCAAAACATAGGGCATAGATTTTCATATTCTGAAATGTCAGAAATTTGCAATAGGAATATGACTTGTTTGTATTTGAACACAAGATTTCTATATATGTTCGTTATTTTCAGGACCTAACATGTTCGTTATTTTCACGCGTAAGATTTCTGGAATCCGAAATGTCAGTTATTGGAAAACATAGGACATAGGATTTTTGCAATCTGAAATGTCGCAAAATAGAAAAATATGATGTTCCTTTTTTGCAAATCCTAAATTGGCGAATTGAAAATCGGAACATATGGTGTTCCTTATTGGAAAACATGGGACATAGATTTCTGGATTCCGAAATGTCAGAAATCAGAAATAGGAACATCGACATGTTCGTATTTGAACACATAGGCGTTATAAATATGTTGCAAAATTGGAAATCGGAAGATAGCATGTTCCTTATTGGAAAACATAGGACATACATTTATGGATTCCGAAATGTTGAAAATCCGCAATAGGAACATGGACATGTTTGTATTTCAACACAAAGGATTTCTGCTCGATATGTTTATATCTCAAATAGATACAAACCAAAGTAATGAAATATGTTAATGAATAATAACAACCAGAATAATGAAATATGTTAATGCGGAGAATTTTGTTTTTATATATCCATTTTATTCTGGTCAAATGATTATGTTACATTCCAAAAGAAAATTATTTTTTCATTCTCTGTTTCATTTCACGGGAAAAAATAACCATCACGTTATGGAGACTATGGTAACTGAAGATTCTATTTCACTATTGCTACATGGCGTTGTCAATCTTTTCCCATTGGTACAGGTCTTCGCATTAAACCAAGTGAGCTCACTCAACTCATCATTTATTCGGTTTCGAATCTCTATCTTGGATGACCTTCACAAGCATGAGCTACTTCTTCCAATTATATATAGTGATCTTGTAGAAAATGGACAACTAAAAGAAGGAACTATAATCAAAATTACCCAATGTTCATGCAACATTGTACGTAATGTAACGTACGTTTAATTTACTCTTTCTTTTTCTCTCAATCAGTTTCACATTGTTCATGCATCCAATGTTTTTGTCTCCCAATCATGTCTAGCATACTTCATCTCACGGGACTATTGCATTGGTTGCACTCAAGGTTGTCACAGTGGATGCAGCAATTATTGGAGATCCTGCACCTTACCACTTACCTGTAGATTCTCCTTCGAAAAGTATTTGTTCTGTTCCATTCAACACTAGCTCAATAAATGAAAACCCTAGCTTCGTTGGATCGACTATCACATTCACATCACTATCCTCTTCTAGCAAAGTTTGGAACATTCAAGGCCGAGTTGCTGCCAAGAAAAACATACATGAATATGGAAACCAACGAGGGTCTAGAAAAGTGTTTGGATTTGACCTTATTAATGATTCACATGATGAAATACATATATCTACATTCAATGAATTGGCACTCTCCTTGTATGACCAGATAGAAATAGGAATAGTGTACATCGTATCAAATGACACAGTTAAAGCATCTAACCCAATTTTCAACCATTTGAAAAGCCATAATGAGATTTTTCTAGGTTCCACCTGAACCATTCAACCATGCTTAAATGAATATCCCTTAATACTTTTTTGTTGATTTAAATTTAAAACTATTTAGGAGATTCAAACTATACCAGTAAATTCCATGGTTGAACTTGTTGGACTTGTCATTTCAGTTTCACCTACATCCACTATACGAAAACGGGATGGTGTTGAAACTATTAGGCAAACCATTGGACTCTATGACATGTCAGGATATAGTATTGACATAACACTTTGGGGAGAGCATTACCAAATTCGAGGAGTTGAGCTTGCCAGCCTTCGCGGTTTACCTACTCCTCCAGCATTAGTGATGAAGGACGGTCGTGTTACATATTTTACTGAAAAATATGTTGGCACTATCTCTAACTCTACTATATTTATAAACCCAAATATTGAGAAAACATCAGTTCTCCAGAAATGGTTTAATGACAATGGATTTCGTTCAACATTATTGTCTTTGAGCCGCAAATTCAATGCCTCTCATTCTGCTCGTCGGAGAGTCATTACCATCAATGAGATACAAACTCTTCAAGCATTTGAAAAAGTTGTTTGGTATTCTCTTGTTGCAACCATCACAAATGTTAACATGGATGACTTTCATTTCCTTGCATGCCATCTTTTTTTTGATGGTATACAATGAATGAAAAACATTGCCGACAAAGTTGGAGACATTTGTCATTGTGGTAAATGTGATGGGGATTTTCCTGAATGTGACTACCGATACATCCTAAAGGTTGACTTGGAAGATGTAATTGGATATCTTCATGGTGTGATCGCTTTTGATGATGCTGTAAACCAACTCATGGGCATCTCAACAAAAGACCCGCGTCTTCTCTCAACTCAATCAACATCAATTGTTGAAATAGTCCATAGGATCTACAACAAACAATTACTTCTTACTCTTTCAGTTAGAACATAGACGTTCTCAGGAAATGCACGCCTAAAAGTTGTAATTGTGATGGTTGAAAATACATCATCAACAACTTCACTGGATTCTTAAATATATAAGTTTGTTCAACCTGATACATAGGCATATTCTTTATTGTCTGTAATGAATGTTTTGGTCATCTCAGGAAAAGACGTGTGTCTCCTCTCAACTGAATCAACATCAATTGTTGAAATACTCCAGAACATCTGCAACAAACAATTACTTCTTTGTATTTCATTTAGAAGTAATACGTTATCTGGAATTGCGCACCTAAGTTGTAATTGTCATGGTTGAAAATATATCATCGACAACTTCACTGGATATATAAATATATACATTTTTTCGACCTGATATATTCTCATATTCTTTGAAAATACATTATCGGCAACTTCTATTTTCCAATTTGATACTTTTACTCTAGAACCTATCACTTAAGATTTTTTACCTAAATTGTTTATGCAACCTGTATGATTAATTTTGAATAGAATTAGAATTTTCTATTCTGTTTATTTATTGAATTAACAACTTTCTTTTCTTATTTCTTAACAAATATTATATTTTTTTCATATATCATTTTTCATACTAGATTTTGTTCTTCTATTTTGCTTCTTTCTTACAATTATCAACGTGCGACCTGAAAAAATATATTTATTCCATCAATATTATTTTCCAGAAACATTCTTAGTTACCTACATGCAATCAGTTAATATTTGCTTTTTGACTTCTGCTTTATACCAATAAACTTTGTAGTTAATACATATAGAAAATGTGTCGCTGCTAGCAATCAAAGCTTATAAGTATTTAACAATTTTACTGTTTTGTTGTAGGCATTATGCCAACTCATGACAATGAACAAGCCAATGCACGAAGAAGAGTTGTATATGCAGAGATAAAAAAAACAAGAGACAACATCTTCTTTACAGAGCTACACAGCTACGTCCAGTTTCTCTTCCTGAACCTTCCAACATACTTCACTTCGACCATCTATGCTAAATCCATCAAGCACCCTCCTCGATGATGCACATCAACGATTTCGTAAAAAAATGGATCAACTGCGTGATATGCATGTCTTCTCAATTTGCAAAGAATGTTACACTTGTATTGTAATGAAAAAATTCCATGATGCATCTACTTGTTCTCATTGTATTCTAGAATGAAAAGGCCATCGCTTTTCATTTGAAAACAATATGGATCCAGGCATCCAACCACATGTGCTTGCAGTACTTACACAAGTTGAAGAAATGCTCATTAGTCATGCTAACCCATTTTTACAAGTTACACATGCTCATGGTGGTCAATATAAATATTCTGGACATACCATTTGCTTCCCCCAGAACATTTCCAATATTTCCAAATACATGCCCCATTTAATATCAGAACTTGACATCCTTGTTGTTCGCAAATGCAACTCTACAAACAATCCATATGAATTGTTTGTTAGTCATACACATGTTCCTTCTTCCCTTGAATACAAAATGGCAAACAACCCATACTACAAGGATGTACAAGTCAACTTAGTTGCATTATCTTCATTGCCTCTTGTCTCAATAGACATTTCACCTTGGATTCTACATGATAATAGCAATGATACATTATCTCATCAGCAAAGCTTGTCCTCTACAGTTCAACCACAAAATTCATTTGAACCGTATGAAATAGAATCCTCCTCATTTATTTCAACACAAACTAATGCTAGAATTGAGGTTGAAGAAATTAAACAGTTGTTACATATACCAAATATCCCACTAGCACCTTCAATTGATTGGCCTCCTATAAACATTTCCCCTACCAATGAGTACAACACAGAAGGACTTCTTTCCATGTATTTTCCAACTTTGTTCCCCACAGGTGCAGCAATGCTTAAACAACCATGCATTCATTAGGTTGATATGCACGAATATGCATTTCACCTTGTTCACTATCATGACAACAGATTTGGCCAACATCCTCGATTTCGGTACTACATATACAATGTAATTATGCGTCATCGGATTAATGCTACTACCTCTGTTTTTGTCAAAACTAATCTTGAAGATACACTACCTCTTACAATACTTGAACTTGTTAACCAATTGAAAGACATGCCTAATCAGAAAATTGGTGAGCAGGTCACAAGGTTTGGATCTTCATTACGTGGAACATGCTAATATTGGAACAAAAGTACACTAGTACAAAATGAGGAATTAGCTACTGCGTGACTAAAAATTCTAGTCACCACATGTTTTTCAAGTGATTTACTACTAAATATGAGCAATTTTGATTGACCCAACTATAAACGACTAAAATTAACGACTAAGTTAATCACCAGTTAACAAATATGACTAGATAATAAGTGACAGAGTTAAAAATGACTAACATAAATGACTAATTTAGTCACGGCATAAAAAATGACTAACTAGAAGAATAAGAATTAGTCATTTATGTTAGTCATTTTTAATTGTGTCATGGAAAATTGCAATTGTGACAATGAAGTGTTACAATTTAGTAAATTTTGTAAATTGTCTCCCTTCTATCAGTAATATTGGTGCCATGCACCTCGATCTTCAGAGATCCAACAAAGCAATGGAATGAATTTTCTCTTGACCATATTTATCCCTGATGCACCATTGAAGCAAACAGTTAAGCATGTGCCAAAGGAAAATTAGGTTCCTACAATTACGAATTAAGTACTAGAACTAGTACCATATTGATACCTAGAAGCATCATAGCTAGTTGTTGATCCTTCAATGTAAGAGTCCCAAGTCCCATACTGAGGTGTTTTTCTAACTTAAATATAACTATCATGATCTGTGACCATCGAACTAGCTGCACCAGTCGACGTAGCTTCACCCAGTTCAGTTCCTTTAAACATTGTAGAACTTGATCCAATAATAATTAAACCGGTGGAAGCTCCAAGAACAATATTTTAACCAATCAAAGACTCAATTATAATTAAACTGGGGTGCTGACCCAGAACCAGTCTTAGATCCATATGCAGTAAAGGTAGAGGCCCAACCCCATCTTGGAGTTTCAAGTAAATATTTCGATTCCTCAACCTCTAACAGTCCTCATCTTGCAAAATATGATACATATAATGCAGTGATGACCTCTCCTTATCACTATCAAATTAAACCTCCTTTATGCATTATTGGTGAGACAAATTTTGCATTAGACGTCACCTCCCACCTGATTCACGATGTGCGCAACTAGAGACATCCAGTGAGGTCCCTACAACTCCAGATGTTGGTAGATGTGTTCGCTGGCATCAAGCCTCTTCTCTAAGTGCAATATTGTTGTCAACCTGCACACTCAAAGTTATAGACTCAACTCACATGAACTAAGTCCTCACCATGTTACATTGACCAATATCCCCAGTCATTTTATTTGATAATTAAAATGTGTATTAAAAACTTATAATATATAAATATTTACAATATATACTTTTTATATTATTACAAATATATATTATAATGTTACATAATACCCTATTAAAAATAACATAACATTATACTATTTAATTGCATGCACTAGTGACTCCATGTAATTACCTTTCATTCCATCATCTCAACCTTAGAATATCTATTATACAAATCTTTAAAAATTGTTATTATTTATTATCTATATAATATTACAGGTTATATTAAATATAAGGACCTGTCATTTTTATCTATTATGAAATATCTTTGAAAAATATTATCAATATAATTTTGCATATCTATATATATTGGAATTTTGGTTTGATCAATCCCCATTTCAATTCTTTTTAGATAATAACCATTAAGAATTTCATAACCTCATGTGACCATATATTGAATTTAACGCATCTACTGTATTCTCTGTCTCCGATCAATTGATAAACATCCAAAAGAAAGAAAAAAGGGAAGAAAATCAGATGGGAGCTCGCAGCTAAAGGATCTCTGGGGGTGATGAAGCAATATTGGTCTCAACTGGAAAATCAGAAGACAGAAAGAAATGGGTTCTTGCGGTCTTGATACACCTAGTCAAACCACCATAATGATCAGTCATGCAAAGAGCTTCTAAAAGACCCTAAATTTGCCAAATTTGGAGCGAAATTTACAAGGATCGGTTAAAAAAACACGGGTAAGACGCTTTACTAATTCCTAAATCACAGCTAAAGGATCTCTCAGGCAATGGAGTGATATTGGTCTCAACTAGAAAATAAGAATACATAAATAAATGGATTCTTGCGATCTTGATATACCTAGTCAAACCGCCATAATGATCAGTCACACAAAGAGCTTCTAAAAGACCCTAAATTTGCCAAATTTGGAGTAAAATTTACAAAGATCAGTAAAAAACACGGGTAAGAGGCTTTACTAATTCCTAAATTTATATATTGCATTTGGCCCTTGGTTTCAAGCCGTACAAACCCTCTAACATCGTCTATCGTTCAAATTGTGGATTCCATGGTTTGATTCCTACACAAGTTTCAGTCTCTAAGCAGAGAGGACTCAGCTATGGCCTTTTTTATACACATAATTTACAGTTGCATGGAACAAAAAAAAAATCAACCAATTTTTTGAGTGCCTCTAATTGTTTTTTTTTTGTTTTTTTATAAATTTTTTACTTTCAATGGTTACAAGGGTTCCATGCTCACCAAGCGAAAAATAAGGAAAATGTGAGTTATTTCCCTTTCCTTTAAACTCTCTATGCATTGTGTACCTTACATCTCTGTGATCTGGAAACTTTAATTTCCAACAATGTATTCAAAACACTATCCAGTTCTCTTATAAGGGATTATCGGTACCAAAAGCTTTGCCAACGTGGAAACTGGCTTTGGATTGCAGTTCCTTGAGTTGGTAACCTCCCCTCTCACTCTTAGTAGTACATCACCAGCAGTTTCAATGCCATGCCTTGTAGGCACTCTTTGGTATGCGGTTGTCAACTATGTCACTTCTACAATACTATCTTACTGCACTATCATATTTCTATGTCGGGATTTCATTCACATCAATTCTCTCCTTTTTTTTCCTCATATTATTTGACTGTCATTTGCAATAATATGATTGATATGATTGATAGTCTAATTGTATAAGCAAAAAAAAATGTATCTCAACTCAGGATCACAGATAACTTCCCTCTCTATCAACTCTACCATTAAAGTGGATGTGCTGGCTAATAATTTTTATATCAAAGCCATGTTTGGTAATCAATAAATATGTTATATGGGAAGGAAGCTCTTGTTGTTCTATCATTTTGGGATGCTATGGAACCCTGTCTAAGTTTCAGAGCTGAAGGGTGATGTTATGCCGGATGAAATTCCTTTTAGGATTAGATAAATGGACAGCCGAATATTCTTGAACATTTTTTTTGGGATCAATACAAGGATTTGTCTTTAACTTCCACGCAGACATGGCAATTAGGATTTTCTAGTAGATTTAATGTTTAAAAATGGAAAATGATTATGAGATAAATCAAACAAACGAATTATACCTATACCTCTAAGATGGTATGTACATCTGTGCTTCTGCTTTTGAGAACTCGAACCTGCGACCTTTTATTTGAAAAAAATTCAAAATCAATAGTTGTTGTTGTAGTGAGGATGAGGAATTTCAGCTACTTCATCCCAAATTAAGATGTTATCTCAGTTGTACACATCACATTTTTAATGACTTTTGGCGCTTTTTGTTGTGCTATTTCCATATATTTTGTCTCCTAAGAACATATCTTGTGTGACTTTGACAGTATTTTACATTATGTTTTAACCATACATAGAAAGGTAGCAATTCAATTTCAATAACACATAAGAAGGCAACTATGATTCTATAATAAAACTGATCACAGTATGAGCTACTTGATACATCATCATTCCCTCACCCCACTGTCAATTTTTATCATGTGAATATGTGGAAAATAGTCATACTTAGATGTTTAACCTCATACAAGAGTCTTGTAAGCCTTCTAACATATAGTATGAGTTCACTTAAACCCCTACTCAACCATGAAACCAGTTTACTACAACTATCAATATGCATCGGAGGTCAATATTGTCGTTATTCACAGAGTGCTAAAAGAATGTCGTTCAATCCAAAAGGCCTTAGGAATTGATTTAAGGAACTTCGGTCAATTCTAATGATGTTAGGAATTCATCCATATGTCTTTATGTGTTTTCTTAAGATTGGATACACTTTTCTAACATGTAACCTTGGTCTTCCATTGTATAAAGACTGTACTAATGATCCTAGGACCTATACTTTAAGCATGGAAAAAAGCATGGAGAGTTTGAGTTAAGTTTCAATCAAGAGGCTAATCGTCGACCTGTGAATAATATAAATAAGTAATCGCCTATTTTTCTGCTAAATGTAGTTTGCACATTGTACAGTTTAAGTATTGCATCCTTGAGGGCTGGACTTTTGTAACAAACTGGCATACATTTCTTGCCCAAAGTAGAACTCTCCAGTCTCAATAAAGGCTTTGTATGTTGTTTCACTATATGGCGATTCATTTGAAACTGGAATAGTTGTTCAGCTTAATGGATGAGGCGATAATTGTGAACTTGTTGGTTCATGGCTAATCTAATAAATCCATGTAGGCATTCTAATCCAATAGTTTCATATCTTGGGTTATCATTTGCATTAGATGGTATGTTGTTGTGTAATAGAAAACCTCAGTGCTTGTTTTATCCAGAAATTGAAAACTTCGTGTGATGATATGCATGATTTGATAACGCTAGTAGATGTACAGGCATGACAAGCTTTTGGAGGATTCTAAAGCAAGTAGAGTCAAAGTTCTGAACAACCAACTTCCGGAAGCCATAGAAGTAGCCCAAAACTCTGTTCAGAACAAGAAAACAACCATTGAAAAAATCCTTTAGAAGAGAGTGTAATTGTGAAAGTTAGTTGTTCAAATTTGCAATGAGTCAGATTTTATAATTAGGGCAAATTGGCTCTGACATAACATTTGCACCTTGGAAGTGCAAAACTATCTAAACAGCCAAATTGCGTGTGGTTTTATATATTTGGAAGCAACGGCAAAAACAAAGATCAGCATAGCAAAGGATGTCCACTACACTCTTCTAACTAAACTACACCCCTTTGACTACTATAACTACAGCTAATTCAAGAATCCTACTTAAATATAGAGATGTTTTACCTTTGATATGGTAAATCAAAATCATGATGGTCAGTAAGAACCAGCCATAATTATTTCATATGCTTTAAATCTATAGAATTGAAGTCAAAATAATTGTGCTTGACGGCATACAAAGCCACTAATTTCATTATAATTAAGATGCGAGTGTAAAGTTTTGCCCTCGTTCCTTCAAGTTCAATGTATTTATTTGATTGGTTTGATTTTAAGTATTTTTTGAAAAGAAGATTCAATTGGTGGATCATTTGGCTAGCATGAGATTTGCAGAATTTTTGTCCCCAATTTCAAAGGGTTCCCATTATCAATGGTTTGCATGCAACCAAAACTTCATATAATTTGCCAAACAGAGCTAAATTTGTGATTGATATCAATTGTTGTCAGTCGGGAGATCTTTGTTTTAACTTGAAGAGCCATATCTCTAGTTTCTAGAGCACCCATCAATGTTTTCCCAGTGTAGAAACAAATGGATATGCCCTAGGGAAGAGTAATGTCTTTTACTAGATTTATATTGTGAAATTGCAATTAGGTTCTATAGTATCCAGATTCTCTATATACTTCCAAGAGCAGAGCTTGCCTAGCTACATCATCTAAGTCTAACACCACCTCAGGACTTGGGTAGGCAAACTTTTCTCTAGGGTAAGAAAGGGATTTTCTTGACCTCTTCTATCTATGGCTTGCCAAAAAATTCCTTCAAATAAAATTTAGTAAGTATTGTATACCTTCAGTAACTTTAAGGATTGAGAAGGGATAATTTGTCATAGCTTGGATGACTGATTTTAACAATTGAGTCCGCCTCTCCAAGATAGCTACTTTCCTTTCCAGCTTGACATCCTTTTGTGATTCTATCCAACATATGTTTCCATAAATTATTTTTGGTCTTTCCCTAGAAGAGGTTCTCTGTTGCATCCCAACAGTTATGAAATTATTTGTTTTTTACCATTATAATTGAAGAAATATATCTCATATTTTTTAGCATTATTCCTTTCCATGGATGCTCTTTTATAGTATAAGACAATTGCCTTTATTTCGTAGGCTTCATGATGGACATGTTTCTTGGCCAAACCTAGTATCATCTGCATTTTGCAGATGGGATATTGGTGGAGAAAGTGAGGACACTTTCAACTTGTGAAGCTCCCCTTTGTTTTAAGCATCCTCTAATGCTCTGCCATGAGCCTTGGCTATAATGATAGAGATATAGGGAGAATGGTCTCCTTGAAGGGTTAATCATTTTCCTAGAGGAATCATCTAAAATTATTAATCCCGAAAACCTACGGTCATCACCTGGTGACATTTGTAAAATCTAAACCCATGTGGTGCCTAAGACAATTCCCTGCTTTCAGGCCAGCTGACCTGACTAAATGGCCACGATGGTTATAATGTCTTTAAGTCCACCCTTGTGAGGGAAATCTGGCCACTTTTGTGAAATCTGAACCCTGGTGGGGGCTAAGACAATGCCCTGGTTTCACCAATCCAGTTAACCTCTTATGGCAGGTCTCCTTGATGAAGATCCCTTTGGGATTTAAATAAGATAGCTGGAGAGACATTGAACCATTGATATTTATGGAAAATATATACTAGGAGAGTAACAAAATTTCATCGAAAGCCTCCAGTACATTGAGAAATTGAAATTGTGAAGCACCCTTTTGAGGGAATTCCAATAACCCTATTATAGACTATGGTCCTATATTGCATGAAACTCCTAAATTTCCCATGTACCAATAGTGGAAACTTATGGAAACTTGGAAACACCTCAAAAACTTCTTGAAAATCTCTAAGTGCCCATGAAGGGTGTGGTACTGATAGGAAGTTTAAAAATCCATAATCTATAGTAAATGAAGACAGGTTAATCTCTAATCTGTGTCTGAACCTCCTACAAATTAACTTATCATTCTTATTTTATTGCAAGATAATGTGTTTTAAATTTTATATATATGGGGTTGTGTAACTGCGTTTTTACACGTTCCTGTTTCTGAAACCAGTACATGTTTTGTGCAACTTAGCTTTGGCTATATCATTCCTTCCCTTTTCCTAGAAAGCAATGAATGAATAAGCTCATTCCAAAATCTCCTTTCCTGAAGTCTTGCAGGGTTTCTAAAATGATTTTAGGTAGAATGTGTTTTATTTTATTGCCATCACCCCAAAAATCACCTTATAGACCATTTTACAGAGGAAAATTGCAGGGTTTCTAAAATGATTTTAGGTAGAATGTGTTTTATTTTATTGCCATCACCCCAGAAATCACCTTATAAACTGTTTTACAGAGGAAAATTCACTTAAAAGGTAGCTAAGGAGTTAGCATTTTCTTATATTGGAGTTAGAGATAAAAAGGTATTATTAAGATCTTTGAAAACTCTCTTAGGAATTCTTGATTCTTCCACCACTTCTATCAGATCCTCCTTGATGATCTCACGATTTTCTTGGAAGAAATCAGTTAGGAAGCCATCTGATCTAGGAACTTTGTCCTTCTTCATCAATAAATGAGCTAATTGAACTTCTTAAACTGAAACAAGAAGCAGGTTGTTGTCCTCTCTAACCAGTGAGGGAATACATTACATGAGTGCAACTTGGTTCTTCCTGATCAAATCTCCCATTGGGGTATAATGAGACAGGAGTGCATATTTGTTTTCTTACCGATCAATTCCCTCTTCCTAAAGCAGGCCTTCAAATGGTATTATGCTTGCCTTCTAATTTCCTCCTGATCCTCACAAAGTCTCCCATTTGAGAGTAAAAGGTGTTTATTTATGTTGGCTTGTCCTGAGAAGGTCCTACAACAACCCTTGCCTATGAAGGTCCCATAACAACCCCTGATTATGAATATTTTATTGCAACTCCATTCCCTTTGGGCCATTGCAAACATTTGTGTTCCTTTCAATTAGAGGATACCCAATCCATCATTCTTCTACTCTGTCTTTCAAGTCAGGATGATAGATCCACAAGTAATTTGAAAAGAAAAAACTTGGGTGTTGAACCTACTCAAATTTCCAAACTAAATTGGCCATTGGTTAGACCCTGAACTTAAACGAATTTTATATTCAAGAATAAAGTTATCTGAGAGAATAACATGCACAACAATAATCACAAGAGACACAGGTAACCTCCTTGAGTTGGTAACCTCCCCTCTCACTCTTAGTAGTACATCACCAGCAGTTTCAGTGCCATGCCTTGTAGGCACTCTTTGGTATGTGGTTGTCAACTATGTCACTTCTACAATACTATCTTACTGCACTAGCATATTTCTATGTCGGGATTTCATTCACATCAATTCTCTCCTCCTTTTTTTCCTCGTATTTTCTGACTGTCATTTGAAATAATATGATTGATAGTCTAATTGTATAAGCTAAAAAAAATGTATCTTAGCTCAGGATCATAGATAACTTCCCTTTCTATCAACTCTACCATTAAAGTGGATGCAACTAATAATTTTTCTATCAAATCCATGTTTGGTAATCAACACATATGTTATATGGGAAGGAATCTCTTACTGTTCTATCATTTTGGGATGTTATGGAACCCTGTCTAAGTTTCAAAGCTGAAGGGTGATGTTATGCTGGATGAAATTCCTTTTAGGATTAGATAAATGGACAGCCGAATATTCTTGAATATTTTTTTTTGGCTCAATACAAGGATTTGTCTTTAACTTCCACGCAGACATGGAAATTAGGATTTGTTGGTATATTTAATGTTTAAAAATGGCAAATGATTATAATATAAATCAAACAAACAAATTATACCTATACCTCTAAGATGGTATGTACATCTGTGCTCCTACTTTTGGGAACTCGAACCTGCGACTTTTTATTTGAAAAAAATTCAAAATCAATAGTTGTTGTTGTAGTGAGGATGAGGAGTTTCAGCTACTTCATCCCAAATTAAGTTGTTATCTCAGTTACACATCACCTTTTTAATGACTTTTGGCGCTTTTTGTTGTGCCTTTGACAGATCTTTTGTCTCCTAAGAACATCTCTTGTGTGACTTTGACAGTATTTTACATTATGTTTTAACCATACATAGAAAGGTAGCAATTCAGTTTCAATAACACATAAGAAGGCAACTATGATCCTATAATAAAACCTGTCATAGTATGAGCTACTTGATACATCATCATTCCCTCACCCCACTGTCAATTTTTATCATGTGAATATGTCGAAAATAGTCATACTTAGAGCCTTAACCTCATACAAGAGTCCTATAAGCCTTCTAACATACAGTATGAGTTCACTTAAACCCCTACTCAGCCATGAAACCAGTTTACTACAACTATCAATATGCATCGGAGGTCAATATTGTCATTATTCACAGAGTGCTAAAAGAATGTCGTTCAATCCAAAAGGCCCTAGGAATTGATTTAAGGAACTTCGGTCAATTCTAATGATGTTAGGAATTCATCGATATGTCTTTCCATGTTTTCTTAAAATTGGATGCACTTTTCTATCATGTAAGTATGGCATTCCATTATATAAAGAATGTACTAATGATCCTGGTACCTATACTTTAAGCATGGAAAAAACATGGAGAGTTTGAGTTGCTTTCAATCAAGAGTCTAATTCTAAGCCTGTGAACAGTATATATAAGTAATCACCTATTTTTCTGCTAAAGGTAGTTTGCATATTGTACAGTTTAAGTATTGCATCCTTGAGGGCTAGACTTTTGTAACATACTGACATACATTTCTTTCCCAAAGTAGAACTTTCCAGTCTCAACAGAGGCTTTGTATGTTGTTTCACTATATGGCAATTCGTTTGAAACTGGAACAGTTGTTGAGCTTAATGAATGAGGCGATAATTGTGAACTTGTTGGTTCATGGCTAATCTAATAAATCCATGTAGGCATTCTAATCCAATAGTTTCAAAACTTGGGTTATCATTTGCATTAAATGGTCTGTTGTTGTCTAATAACCTC
The DNA here is from genome assembly GCA_001517045.1 of Pseudotsuga menziesii. Lineage (NCBI taxonomy): Eukaryota > Viridiplantae > Streptophyta > Pinopsida > Pinales > Pinaceae > Pseudotsuga > Pseudotsuga menziesii. The sequence goes on along the minus strand of LPNX010274829.1, from coordinate 482,499 downwards.
AAATGCTGGTTTTATCCAGAAATTGAAAACTTCGTGTGATGATATGCATACTTTGATAATGCTAGTAGATGTATAGGCCTACTAAGCGTTTGGAGGATTCTAAAGCAAGTAGAGTCAAAGTTCTGAACAACCAACTTCTGGAAGCCATAGAAGTAGCCCAAAACTTTGTTCAGAACAAGAAAAAAACCATTGAAAAAATCCTTTAGAAGAGAGTGTAATTGTGAAAGTTAGTTGTTCAAATTTGCTATGAGTCACATTTTGTAATTAGGGAAAATTGGCTCCGACATAACATTTGCACCTTGGGCGTGCAAAACTATCTAAATAGTCAAATTGCATGTGGTGTTATATATTTGGAAGCAAGGGCAAAAACAAAGATCAACATAATAGAGGATTCCTACTACACTCTTCTGACTAAACTACACCCCTTTGACTGCTATAAATACAGCTAATTCAAGAATCCTACTTAAAGATAGAGATGTTTTACCTTTGATATGGTAAATAGAAATTGTGACGGTCAGTAAGAACAAGTCATAATTCTTTCATATGCTTTAAATCTACAGAATTGAAGTCAAAAGAATTGTGCTTAACGGCATACAGAGCCACTAATTTCATTATAATTAAGATGCCAGTGTAAATTTTTTCCCTGGTTCCTTCAAGTTCGGTGTATTTATTTGATGGATTGGATTTTAAGTATTTTCTAAAAAGAAGATTCAATTGGTGGATCATTTGGCTAGCATGAGATTTGTAGAATTTTTGTCCCCAATTTCAAAGGGTTCCCATTATCAATCGCTTGCATGTAACCAAAACTTCATATAATTTTCTAGGTAGAGTTGAATTTGTGATTCATATATATTTGTGTCAGTCGAGAAATCTTTGTTTTAACTTGAAGAGCCATATCTCTAGTTTCTAGAGCACCCATCATCTTTTTCCGAGTGTAGAAACAAATGGATAGGCCCTGGGGAAGTGAAACACTTCGACTCTTTAAGAGTATTGTGAAATACATTAAGTAAAACTATTTGGTAAGGGAGATCTTGAAACTAAAGTCGTAGAGACAAAGGTTAACCTGGTAGTTGACATCTTGAACCAAATATATGAGGTAGATATCAGAAAGTGGCTAGCATACTTTGTAATTGGCAACATATAAAGTATCTTATTGATCAAAGAAAAGTTGACCATATTTTATAAAATTGACAAAGAGTTACTTGAGATTAAAGCTAAAGGGGAGTCGACTATGGGCCCATAGCATATGACTTTATTAAAATTTCGGTAGACCAACTCTTGGCTGAAGTCACTGATCTTTACTAGGTTTGGCATTCCATTGGAGCAGTTAGGGAAGCTCCTAAAGATCTTAACTGAATCAATCAAGTCTCTGCATTGAAGCAAGTGTTCTTTTAGGATTCTTGTCTCCATAAATTTTTTTAAGTTCAAAGTAATCTTTTCTTTCACTTCTTCTTTCCTTCTGGCTCAGTTTGGTGCTTCTGTTGTTTTCCTTGATTTGAATACAGGAAATCTTGTGCTCAAGCTGAGTTTATTGTCACTTGTCTTATTTGAGGTCTTTCTTTAACATATTTGATATGCAGGACCCCCATCCTAGTGTCCGAAGGTGAACACATTTTATTTTTATAACATCATCCAATTTAATCATTGAGACACTCTTGTAGTGCTCTTAAGCAAACAGACTTCTTAGACCTTTTTAATGACTACGTTTTTAGGACCATAATATTATTTTCGAGCTCTTGAGAATATTATGAAAGGATGCATGGATTTTATGATTTTGTTATGGTCTATGTCCAAGCAGGATCCTAATTATGTTTCTTCTATAGGCTCCTTGATTTTAAAGGAAAATTCTTTCAAAATATTCTAAATGGCCAGCTATCACCTTTTTTATTTCCTTCTTCTGTAAATGATTTTGAATTTTCTTTGTTTTACATTAATTTTTGAAAGCATGGATAGTCTGAGCAAGTCAATTTATGAATTTCATTAATCTTTCTATGCTATGCATTTTATCTCTCCTTGGTCCACTTCACAGGGAGCTTGTTGTAATTGATACATCTAGATTATATATTCCCTTCACTGCTACATAGTCCCTCAGGTCATTCCCTAGAATACTTCCTTGTGTGAAGTGGAATATAGAATCTAGATATACCAGTGGAATACTGAATACTTCCTTGTGTGAAGTGGAATATAGAATTTAGATGTACCAGTGTTTTTTAACAAAACCAATTGTAATCACTATGGATGGCATTGGCCTTTTAGAAAAGATAATGTGACCATGTTTTCATGGTTTATATTAACTGATACGTCTCAAAGTATGTATGGAATAATTCAAAACTAAAAAATGTACAATTATCTTAGTGGTATTGAACATGTCTCCTTTTTTGCATCATTAGTATGCCTATGGCATGCCCATAAGTATCCACCTTGATCTCAAACACTTCAGTGATTGTAAAGAAAGGAAAGGATTGGTTTGGCCACAAGTTACAACTCTTTGGTTGACCTCTTCAAACACCTGTTGTTGCACTACACCCTAACGGAATTTGACTTGGTATTTGTTCATCAAATCAATGCTAAAGTATTCATTAGATCAATGTTGAGTTCATCTTGGTTCCCACAAAAATTAAGATATACAAGTTTTTTATATCCAAAGTTGATCTTCTTTAAGTTCACAAGTAATTTCTCTTTATGCAATGCTAAAAGTACTTGGTTTAAACTTTGAAGAAAAAAATCCGGCATCATGTTTCTACTGTTCATCCAGTTTACTAGCTAGAAAATATCACACTCTGGCATTGTGTTTGATAGTTTTGAATTTTGGAATATCACAGTTGAATGTTTTGTTCCTTTAAATTGTATACAGGGATCCAATCCAATGCAAGTCAAATATGCAGATGGTGAATTGGAAAGAATAGGTAAGTAATGTGTGTGATATCTTATTTAGAATTGCATTTCTTTTCTGCAGAGCTAGTTTTTTGAGAAGAATTGAGTTTATTTACAAATGTCCTATGGATACAATAGAGGCAGGTTATAGCCTTCCCCTTGAGTTTTTTGTTTGAATTCCTTAGATAAACATGCCCTCAGGAGCTGCACCGCAAGTGTGGACTTCCTGTGGTTTTACATGCTCGGTCTAAGGGATAATATTCTACCAAAATTTCCTAGACTGTGCTCCTAACCTCATCTATTTGAGATATATTCTATACATGTAGGCAGAGAGCAGAGTGAGTGGAACCAACCTGTTGACACTTTTTAACTATTATCTACAATGGGGACTGCATACGTCTGCCTTCTTCTTCTCCTTACAGATTGCTAGAAGTTTACATGCCTTGCATTATAATTATAATTACACATGAAAAAATGAACAAGATTTATTGAACATAAATATTGGAGAACCATTTCTCCAAGCTTTCTTTTGAGGCAGACTGTTCCAGGTCAGTCATCTTAACTAAGAGGCACATAAAGTCAAGCCACATGTCCTTTTCGTTTCTCTTAAGTCCTTTTTAGGCAAAGACAATTTCCTTCGATGTATCAATAATATCCTCTCGCATTGCAACAACCTTGGCCAGGGACTTATTTCTTATCAATAGTAGTTGTCATCTTGTCCAAACGGGAGAAAACATTTTATTAACTATTTCGTTTGGATGTCAAAGAGATCTGACAGACTTCATTGTGTTGCAAAGCAAGGCAATGATATCAAGATATGTATTCATAGATATGCATTGTGCAAACACTTCCTAGGGTGCAGTATGGAAGCATTTACCTTATCTTGTTGATCTTGTGAGTTCTAGAGTGGTTCTGATGGAAATACGAGCAGAATGGTTTTGACCTCTCAATGATGCGAGCAAGAATGATATGTAAAGCCCCCAACTGAGACAGCCACTCCTTTAAGGGAAAACCTTGGTAGAGCAGTGGCCATGCACATTGTAGATATCTTCAATCTAAAGGAGAGCCTGTAGGATCACATTGCTTGGACAAGTTAGATATATCTTAACAGAATTGGTTCACTAAACCTTTAAATGGTTTCTAACTTGTAAAAGTTATCTTCATTTAACAAGCAGTGAGAAGTGGCATCCCTTAGGCATTTAGAGTACTTCTGGTGATATTTACCTTAATGTAATAGTGTGTGATCATAAATAATGGGTAGGCTGCAAAATGATTATTCTCAAGGACTTTTTGAGGATTCTCCTTAATATCATTGTTTTTGATAGACTGGGCCTTGAGGCATAACTCTGTTCATATGAAGGGTTTCTTCATGCTGGAAAATAAGTTAAAGAGAATCCCCAAGAAGACCTTTAGACTAATCATGTTTCCCACAATTTCTGATCAAACACTATTATTTTAACGTAAATATCCCCAAAATTATTCTAAATTCCTAAGAGCCACTTCTCACTACTTGTTAATTAAGATAAATTTTACAAGTTATAGAATATTTAAAGATTATGTGAAACAATTGTGTTAAGACATGTCTAACTCCTCCTGGCGAGCTCTCCTTCAGGTTGAGGCTACTCACATGGCCAAGGTTTGATCTCTAAAGATTAATGTCATGGACAGGCTATGAAAAATATTTTTGTCCACATTGTGTAGAGATTGGAACCATTAGCCATATCTTTTGGAGCTGCAAGTATGCTCAGGAGAGTTGGGACTTTGTATGGGGAAATTGGCATCAACTCCTCTACAGTAAGATTTTTGGAAAGATGCTTTTCTAGGTGATGTTGACTCAACTCCATTGGCCCTTTGCACTTTAGGAGTCTCTGGAATTGTATTCAAGTTGTCACATTGTATATCTTGGGAAAGCTTCATTGCGAAGTTGTTTTTTAGTGGTAAAGTTCTCAGCCATAAGCATCCTCACATGGATATTATCATATCATGTACTGGTCCTATTAGAGTACTACATGACGACATAATTGGTCCCTCTGCTTCCACTTCAAGCATTGATACAAACATGTGACAGCGCCAATCTCTTGTCCCAGTTTCTAGCTTTGGTCTTCATCTTTCCTTTAAAGCAATTTGTACATGTATCTGTGTTTTATAGTTTAGAATTACCCCATCCCACTATATTTACAATATTCATTTTATACACATTATTTTAGCAACTTAGTATTTAGCTAATTTTTGTCCCTAGAGTTCTTCCTATCCCAATTCATCTCTATTTGGTTGGATGTAATTTCAAGTTCGATTGACCTACTTTGGTCACCTGTGGACATTATTATAATTCCTTTCTTTCTATTATTTTAAAGCATCTTTTTCACAAGCTAGACACACACTAATACAAGAAAGTTAACCTTCAATACCATGTGAAGTCTGTGTATGGCAGTCTGTGTGAAGTAGCCCAAAGATTAAGTTTTAAAAATATCCTTAAATTTGACTAAAAACTTACAATTGTTAATTTTGAAACACCGAACACTAGGAAAAAAGTATTAAATTTTTTCTCTCTATCATTTATAGATAGACGACCAAGCTTGACTCATGAGTTTCTTAAGTCAAACTTGGATTGATTGGAGAGTTCAATTCATACTCACAATTCAAATTTGTCGGTCTTACCCAAGGCCAAATTGGGCTAGGAATATAATTTATGTGACTCAATCTCCTCAAAGAGGAGAGACACTTAGTACTCCACTCAGACTTGGAACCATCCAGTAAATTTGGTTTGAAGTGATAACTACCATAGCTCCATCTTAACCCCAGACCTACAAAACAACAAGAGGGATAAAAATAAAAACATTTGCAAACCTCTCAGAGCTTAAAAGATCCAGGATTAAGATGGGTCTATGCTAGTTTATTTTATTTTTTTACTTCCCACTTTAGCTTATGCACGAATGTGACATCTCTTTACCTATATGACGATATTTATAATTTTATTTCCCACTTTAGTTTATGCACGCATGTGACACATGTCTTTAACTATATGAGGACTGTTAACACAATTCTCTCCTAAGGTAGCAAAAATTATATACATGTTGAGATTAACTTATTTTCTAGCATGAAGCAACCCTTCATATGAACAGAGTTATGCATCAAGGCCTAGTCTATCAAAAACAGTGCTATTAAGGAGAATCCTCAAAAATTCCTTGAGAATAATCATTTTGCAGCCTACCCACTATTTCTAATCACACACTATTACATTAAGGTAAATATAACCAGAAGTACTCTAAATTCCTAAGGGATGCCACTTCTCACTGCTTGGTAAATGAAGATAACTTTTACAAGTTAGAAACCATTTAAAGGTTTAGTGAACCAATTCTATTAAGATAACTTGTCCAACCAATGTGATCCTGCAGGCTCTCCTTTAGATTGAAGATATCTGCAATGTGCATGGCCACTGCTCTACCAGGGTTTTCCCTTTAAGGAGTGGTCATCTCAGTTGGGGGCTTTACAGATGATTCTTGCTCGCATCATTGAGAGGTCAAAAGTATTCTGCTCGTATTGCCATCATTTCACTCGAAGTCTATCATCTTTATAATTTTGTTTAAATATATTGTGAGGTGGAAATTTCTTGATTTTAATAGTGGATTCCTTTAAAGGCCCAACACTCCTATATTTTCTTTGCCTTTTGTAAGTACATTCAAGTAGATCCAAACCTACTCAGCCCCTTATTTGTAGTAGAGGAACACCCTGTTGGATACCTTGGCATTTGATGCTTTAAATTTACTATTTCACCCACCTTAATGATCCATATCTGCTACAAAAATTCCAATGAATTTAAGATTATGGAGGAATGAAATAGTGGCTTATTGTTTTGTGTTAGATCTCAACCCAGTTGATGAACTTATGCTCTATTTTGTCCCTTGGAACATATATCATCCTTAAAATTCCTACCACAAATCCATACCACTGTTAAATGCCTTTCCAAAAAAGTGATATCACTTTCATTTCTTATTGTTGTCCATCCCCTTTTGCAAGTATGAAAAGTACTATGTTTGTGCTTTAAATAAAAACACTAAGATGTTGGTCCATACTATTGTTATATTAGATAAATATTTTCTTATTGTTGCCACATGGAAACTATTGTAATAATTTGGATCTGTAAGTAATGGTTCAAGTACTCCATTAAGGTATCAAGTTCTTGTCTCAATACTCTGTTTTGTGCATTGGTTAACCCCATATCTAACACCATCCATAAAATGTAGATATATTGGTGTAAATTTTATCTATTTTGGTTCCCAAAGTCTTCTAACGTACTTGGTTCTTACAAAAAGCTAATAGATCCAAGAACATTTTGGCATTAATACAATAATTTAGAAACAGTATCTTAGTTTAGAAACATTATCTTGTTTTGTGTATATTGGGGAAGCATTGTTCTATTTACATATTTAAGAGAATGGCCCCAATACATTCAGTCCATATGGTTATATTGTTATCCATCCTTACATAGATTTGAAAGTGTGGCTTTGTGCTCTTATCTTATATACATTTCAGGTCATTGAAGGCATACGATATAAAGGTTAACAGTCTAAAGTAATATCTCATTTTTGTCATCAACTGCAAGACTATTTGGTGGTCTAAATAGTAATCTAAATATTGTTTTTTATCTTAGATTTGAGGAAGCTACACTCTATATTCTTAATACCTCTTATTCATTGATTCATGCTACTATAGTGCTTTGCAAGTGTTGAGATGATATAAGGATCAATTTACATAGGGTATTCTAGACTGGTTGTTCACCTTTTAGGATAGTATATGGAAATTGTCCTTGACAAGTGACACCATTGGTATTTGTTCCTTTAAATGTCTATGCCTTTGTTGATTGAACAATTTTTAGAAGGGATGATAGACTTATTTAAGACTTTCCATGGGTATCATTGTCTTTCCAAAGGATATTTTGAGCACTATGTGACCTTTAACATGGTCAGGTGAAGATAACCAGGGTTTGGATGCCAAAGGAGGATGCTAGACATCCATGGACATGAAAAACAACTCAAACCACCACGTGGGACCTCTAAGTGGAGATATAGGTTCCATTAGAAGCCTTTTTATGCTACGAGTCTTTAAACCTAAACATGGTTGAGGGAGGAAAGATATGTCTCATCCCCTAAAGGAATATTTTAAACATCCAACTTTAAAAATCATACATTGAGGTCTGCATAAATTTTCTCTAGCTTGTTGCTGACACCCTATTCTTGAACCTCTGAAGCTGTGGTAACCAAGTAGGTCATGTCTATGTGTATCCTAAGTCACCATGTTCATCAGATTTCATTGATGAAATTCGAAATTTGGTGCATTTGATAAGCAGTGGTGTAATTTTGGTGATGTTCGACTAGTTATTCACCTTTCAACCTAGCTGCCATTTAATAATTAATCTTCCAGAATGTGTCATCTGTTTGCATATGATGTCTCTCTGTTTGCACATGCAGCGATGGATTTTGCTCTCCATTTTCACATGCAGTTGTCCAATATACCCTCTATCTATCATATAGATGAAACTGTGTAATGTGCCCTCCATCTATTATGTGGATGCCAGATATCCATACTGTCTATTGTATGGACGCTCTACCAATTAATAGTAAAGAAAACAGTAGTATGTTGTCTCCTAATACCTCTACCATTGTATGGATGGAGAAGACATTAAGTAAACTGGGATTTGTGAATACCTTGGGTTCTAGTTAAACTCACTACGATTGAACTGCTACAGGAAAAATTAACTGCATGTTTTTTATATTATATAAATATAACATTCCTTACATAAGTTATCTATGTTAATATAAATTTATATATTTGTAAATAGATATAGAATTCGTTATATATATATATATATATATATATATATATATATGGCGAATTTTATCCACTATATTTGGCATGGCGATATTTTTTGGATTTTCATAGTTGTTGGGTTTGAACATGAACACGAACTGGGTGACTATGTGTGTCTCCTCTCCTCAACTTTTGCATTATCAGTCTTTCTTTTAACTTGACAATTTATGTATCAAATGCTACAAGGCATGCCTGTAATTTATCAAAATGCCATGATATACTTGAACAAAGTTGGTGAGTTGAACATTGAGCAATGAAAATTGTGAATCACGTGCCATGACCATTTATCCATGAATCTCTATTAGTTGAGATTGGCTTGTAAGAATGGTTGGTAAGGTGTTCAGTATATCTGCAAAATGTTTCTGGCTGCTATTATTTTGAGGCAAGGTATCTCCTACAAAATTTTCTCATGTTGATTTGAGGCTGCACTGGATTTAGTTAGTTTATCTAGGTGATCTCTAACTTGAAGGATTGTTTTAAATGCAGGTCAGAGGTGTGACACCTTTATCATTTTCTGAAATGGAAAATTTGTTCAAAAACCTTCAGATAATTGTTTCTCCAGGACTTGTGAGTATAGTCTTGTGTATGTATTTTTACAATATCTTGTCTCTGACTGATAGATTGACTACATGAAAAAATAATCTCTTGCAGGATCCCAATCCTAACAATTTAGTTGCAAGCACCACATTTTATTTTGAGGCTACCAAAGCCACACTTTGCTTGGTACACAACTAATTACTCGAAACAATTATTTTCATTTTTCATTTCTTTAGTTTGCCCAAGGAATATTGTGCTTATGCCATGTATTTTGATGCATCATACTAGAGTTTAAACAGACCCATCTGATAGAACACAATTGCGGATGACTGTTGCATCATCTGATCCCTTGATGACATTTGAGTAAGATATCTATCTACTTACTCTTATTTTTATTTTTACTGAAGGAAAATGTACTTACTAATATTTTATTTTTACATTCAACTGTAGGTTTAAGGAATTCATCAAGGAGCAGCTTGTCAACAACTGCTCCTTTGAAACAGCTTCATGATCAAAGTCTTCTCCTTTCAAATGAATTAATATCATATTGACTTTCCATGGCTGATATGGCATACCAATACCCTCTTTGTACTCTTGTATGCAGGACCCAGGTTATATTGAAATTCAAACTCAAGCCTTCATTGGACAGAAGGTCTGCCACTGCATTTATCTCTTTATAAACATGGATAAATGACACATTTCAAAAGGAAGATTCCACTTGTTTTAACTGAGTTAAGATTGGGAGGAAAAACAGGTAGGTTGTTATCCATCCTGAACATAGCAGTCATCCAATTAATATAACATTTTACATTGAATTTGAGCTGTCCAAAAAGGCCATATCTTGCAATTTTTTCAGTTTCTTCCTAGCCTACTAAAATGATAGTGCTATCTCCTACCCTCTTTTTTCTCATTTTCAGGTATTCCAGTTTTGTCGTTCCAAATGTCATAAGAATTTCGAAATGAAACATAACCCTCGAAAGGTGAAGTGGACTAAAGCATACAGAAAGCTACATGGAAAAGAACTTACTAAGGTATCTTTTGTGTGCTCATGAGACATGTTGACATGTTTTCCCATGTTTTCCAATGTTGTGCCACAATTTTCATCCAAACTTGCAATACAGATGATTACTTATTTGGGTCTATCTCTTTGCACTTATATAGTTTCCAGAACAAACTTCGAGATTAGTCAATTTTTGCAACAATAGTAATTTTTTTTAACAATTTTGAAGAATGCAAGGAAAACCATTTCATTTTTTTGTGCCATACCAAATGCTTAAGGCCATGATGGAGTTAATTTGATGACATTATTAGACATGCAAAATTTTAAGTTAATACCGTTACTTTGAAACAAACAGGACACGATACTCGAGTTTGAGATAAGAAGAAACAAGCCTGAGAGATATGATAGAAATGTTCAAAATACTTTGAAGGCCATCAAGAATATTAAGGAAGTTCATGTTAGAAGGGAGGCTAAATTATGGGAGAACAAGTTTGTCTCATTCTCTTCAACTTTCCTTGTAAAAGAGTCCAGGGATAATAACTGAAAATTAGCTAATTGGTTATCTTCTAGATAACCATATTTTATGTTAACTTCTATTCTCCCATTAAAGAATGACTCAATCTCATGATGACATTACAAGGATAGTGTATGTCTTGTCGTCGGTGAAGTTGGATCTAAAGAGAATTGGGGCCAAATGCCTAGAACAAGCCAAAGGATTATGGAAGAACATATTTTTAAGTCCTCAGTTTCACTCTAAATCATGGCCATCAATTTTTTTTTAATTTTTTCCCATATGTGTTTGCGGACATTTTTTCCCATATGTGATTGTGAATTCGCAACTTTGAAGCAAAGATGGTGGAGGACAAGGATTTTCCTATGTGAGGTCATGTAAAGGCATGCCAAAGATATTTTAGTAATGGACAACAATGGCTCCAATGCAATCAAGTGATATAGTGTTCTTAATTGTATTAATTAAAGACCAAATATGTGTATATACTACACAATGATCGTTATAATATTATTTTTCTATTGTTGTGACAATGCATAAAAGTTCTTTTCTATCAACAATGATTCTCTCTAATCCCAATCTTCGCAACCCAAAATTGAAATCATTTGGTGAATCAATTGACAATCGATTTTTTCATTAAGAGTTTGTGTTGTCGTAAGGATTTATTATGTAACATTTGTAATAGTGCATTGTTTTAGGGTTTTCTACCTGCCATGATTATTTCTTTTAAAATTGAGTTTGTTAAAACTCTTGCATATTTTCCAATGGTTTTCACTATATTGGATGGTTGTAAAATGTGTCCTAAGATTGTAATCAAAATGAATTTGGTGAGTATAGGAATTGCATTGCCCCTTCAAGAGGGGACGTTTGATTGGTGCGTTATTTGAGTGCTAATTGGTTATCATTGAAAAGATTTGTTTGTGTAGAATGTGATGAATTAACATACAAAAATAATGATTATCAAGTTACTATAGATACATAATGGCTTACCTTGTAATAGTCCTTCAAGTCTTTCAAATCCATTTATTTAGTGCAAAAATGACTTGAAGAACTAGTACAGGGTAAGCCATTATGGATCTATAGTAACTTGATAATCATTACTTTGTATGCTTGAATAATGCAAAACTTGTTTGAATATCATCATTATCAAGCAATAACAACTTCTTAAAGGGTGCTAGCTCAATGGTAGAGAACATGCCTAATTATAGGCAGGAGGTTGGTGGTTTGATTCCTCTGTACCCTATCATAAATTTGTGACTACAAAAACGACCAAATTCACATTTATATGACTATTAGTAGCTAATTTCCCATATCTAGTCGTATTTAGCTTAGCCATTAATATGTTATCATCTAGTAGTTTATTTAGTCGTATATTTGGTCGTTAATTGCTGCAATCGGTGACTAAATAAATGACTAAATTCATGACCAAATCAGTGACTAAATAAATGACTAAATCAATGATTAATAATTCAAGCTATCAATGACTAAGTGAAATACGACTAGCTATAAGATAGTGGAAATTGGCTACTATTAGTCACCGACTCAAAAATAGTCATTTATAGCCTGATTTTAGTCATTTTTTTAGTCATTAATTTTTCATTTTGTACTAGTGGTAGGGTTGAACTAACAAATATGATCAATCAACAAGGTACACCAACTTTCTTCTTTACCCTTAGTGCAGCTGATACAAAATGGCCAGATTTGCATGTTCAAATGCTTGCTAGACGTTCTACTGGTTTAGCTCAAGACTACCAATGCAAAGTTCACAACATCATATTAAATCCACATATTACATCACAATACATGCAAAATAGATTCAAAACATTCCTTCAAGAGGTGCTTGAAAAAGGTTTTCATATAACAGATTCTTGGTGCAAGTATTTTACCATTTCTTCGTTCTTATTTTTCTCTTCGTATTTTTCACTTTATACATTTCATTTCTAATATATTCCTTTTCCTCCCATGCAGGTATGAATGGCAGCATAGAGGATCCACACACATTCGTGGTTTTATTTGGTTGGCAGATGCACCAAATATGGACACCTTAGATTGGGAAGATATTCTTGCAGTTGAAGTTGCAAAAAAAAAAATTTACACATATGTTATAGCTTGGAATCCTTGTGATACGCACTTGTCAACATCTGAGTTACACCATTCTACTGCAAATTATCCATGCAGTCTTGTATCACCATCCATATTTGCATCAAACTACTTAGTTGACTATGAAGAACTTGTAAATTTTGTTCAAAGGCACACCAGATGCTCAAATCAACTTGCCTTCGCAAAAAGGAACATCTATTCAATGTCGCTATGGTTTTCCATATGAGCTGCAAGCTGCTTCTTCATTATTCATTGATGCAAACAGACGTAAAACATACAATCCTGCAAGAAATGATTCCCTTCTCAATATTCACAACCCTACCATGCTTTCAATATGGAGGGCTAATGTTGATTGTCAACCTGTTCTTTCTAGACATGCTGTCCTCAAATACATTTCAAAGTATGAATCAAAAGTAGAGCCAAAATCAGAAAGCTACCATGCAATTCTCTCTCTCCTTGCACATGTAGCACCAAGTGACAGCCCCAATCTTCAGCCAATCAAATAATTGCTTGCACAAACAATTGCAGAATGAGACATTAGTGCACAAGAGACATGTCACATGCTGCAAAAACTCCCACTTGTTCTTTGTAGTTGTCACTTCTTTTCGCTAAATGTGAGTCAAAGTGTCCTCTGCCGTGTTTGTAATTGCACTAATAACATTCCTCCAACTCCGCCCTTCATATTTGCATACATGAAAAGACCACTAGCTCTTGAACATCTAACCCTACTTGAAGTTCCTCGTTCTTGGTATTTCTCTCCTAATAGGAAAAAAAATCCATGGAAACAAAACTTGCATCACAAAATTGTTAGAGTCTATCCACAATTCATTTCCATTCCTCCCTTTGATTCTTCATCTTTTAAATCGTTTTATTGGAGCGAACTTCTTCTATACAAAGCTTTTCATTCCATCCCTCATGATATTGGAACAACAACTTCTGAAATTATTTCTCATTGGCAACAGATTAAAGGCACATATACTATATGGCATGTTGAGCACACACAAGAAGAACCCTGTACACCTCTATCCGATGATTCAAACTCCGATGCTATTACCTTTCCATTGTCCCATAACATGGATGAATGGGAACTTCTCTCTCAAATGCGACCAAGCAACAACATCCAAATTGATAACCTTGAAATGCTTGGACATCATGATTTTGACAAAAATCACAATTGGACACATAAACATATAACCACCAACTTGCATCATACAACAACATCATTCATTGACCTGAATCGCTTGTCCACCCAGCTACATGAAGACAACATATCGTAGTCCAATTCACCTGATTCCTTGTCTCCCACACAATGCATAGCCTTTGATGTTGTCATTTATCATTTTAGAAACACTACATCTGCTCCATCACTCAAAATGGTGATTCAAGGTATTGCAGGCCTCAGGAAATCTTACTTTGATATCTTGCTTAAAATCTGCACTACAAACTGCATCTGAACAAAGTACCTGCGCACTTCTTCTCCTTGCTCCGACTGGTGTTGTTGCTTTTAATACACATGCATCTACAATACATTCTACTCTTCGAATACCCATTGGTGAACTGCAACCCCTTGAAGGCTAATCCCTTTCAAAAATTCAAGAAGAACTCCTCCATATTCTCTATATTCTCATAGATGAAATGAGCTTTATCAGACCAAAAATGTTGACTCAAATTGATGCACGATTACGCCAAGTTTTCCCCTCAAATTGTACAATTCCATTTCGTGGTTGTTCCATAATCCTTGTTGGTGACTTTTGACAATTTCCTCCTGTAAAGGACATCCCCATGTATGCAGGCTCATCCGTTGGAACATCTCTCTGGCGAACATTTGATACTTTTATCACGCTAGACACAATTTTTCGACAACAAGGAAATAGCCCTCCTCAAACTGCCTTTTGGAAACTCTTGTTAAACCTACGAAATGGAACACCAAATGTTGAGTATTGGGCACTCCTAATGACAAGAACAAGCTCATGCCTTTCAGATGTGGAAAATTGCTCTTTTCAACAATCTATCCACTTATATCCCACCAATACCTCTGTTGCACTACATAATAAACAGATGTCGAAACAACTTAATATGCCAATTGCACATTGCTTCATAGAACAAAGGAACAAACATGACTAGGGATCCATTGACGACGAGCAGTTGCCATTAAAGGTCCTTCTTGATATTGGTCAATAAGTCATGTTAACTGCTAATTTATGGGTTCAAGCAGGACTTGTTAACGACTCTCTTGCAAAAGTCATTGACATTGTCTACAACTCCAATGAACAACCTCCTAGATTACCGTCTTTTGTTGTTGTCGAATTCCTCTATTACAAAGGACCCTTATGGAATGTTTTGAATCCTACTTATGTTCCAATATCTCCTATAACAAGGGGATCTCGTAGGCAACTACCACTTCATATGGCATGGGGTTTAACAATTCATAAAGCGCAAGGTATGACCCTACAAAATGTTACAATAGATATTGGAAACGCTGATAGATAAGGACTCACATTCACTACAATATCAAGAGTTACATCTGTTAGGATTATTAATCCTCCCTTGGTCAAATGTCTATTAGATTAATTATTGCCTAACTTAGGAACCTTAATTAATTAATTGGGTCCACTTGGCCTAATGGGGCCACATGTACCAGTCACTGGAGTGTAGAGAACACTGCTAGAGGTTAACTGCCACTTACTGCATATGCATGCATCAGTTTGGGCACCTCCTAGACCAATCCCTACATTTTAGGAGCCACTGAGAGTCTCGGCACCAACCTACTTCAGTCAGTTGGTGTTAGTACTAGTTAGTCTTAGTTATCCCCCAATTACATTCAGTTAGTTCACAGTCAATTAAGCTAGCGCTACCAATGCATGGATAATGCATGGTTGCATGGGGAGGAGTGCTTTTCCTACCTACCTCACTCTCAGTTGCACTGAGTTAACTAGTTGTCACTGGTTGTTGGAGTTATTGGTCATGAGGGAGTTGTCTATTTGGACTTCGATATTGATTGGGAGACCTTTAGTTAGAGATTTAGTTAGATACAGTTATATCCACTTGGAGGATTCGAATTCATATCTCATGCATTTGAATTCTACCTATGTAAACTATTGTAACACCGGATATTATTATTGTGAATGGTACTGTAAATTTCTGAGCAATACTTGTCTGTTTCCTGTGTGGTTTGTTTTGTTCAGTTTGTATCTTCATTCTCCATTCTTTTGCTGCAAACATTATTAGAACTATATGCTTGAAGATCTAAATGGAATTTGAATTCTAATATGGTATCAAAGCCTTCTTAGGTAGGTTTCATGCTTGTTTCTCCCCATCGAACATCAGAAGCAGTTGGGTTTCCACAGAAGTCCCCTATGAAAATTTGCTAGCTCTGGATTTATTCAGAGCAGTGGAGAGGGTGTGACGGACCCTGAAAATATGTTCATGCCAGGAGGAAAAGCATGATTCTAACATTTCATATGTTTTAATGTGTTATTGCAGTGAAATTGACAGGTGCTACGTAGCTTGTGAGAAGTATTTGCAGTCTTCCAGCCAGAGTAATTATGAGTTCTCAAACTCCTGAACCATGAATCCTCACAACTCCAATTACCTTCATTGGAGGATTGATATGCAGCTAGCCTTGCGCAAGCATGGCTACCACAAGATCATACATGGATGGGAGGCTGAGCCTCATCAGCCGGTAGAGCAGAACAAGTTCCTAAACCGTTGTGATGAAGAATTCGGGTGCTTATGTACTTATATTTCCAGAGATATCCTCTTCCATATAGAAGGATTGAGGACTCCCAGAGAATCCTCGAAGAAGCTTGATAGCTTGTTTAACAAACAAGATGAGCTTCGGGGACACATTCTTAAGAATGAGTTGGATCTTTACATCCCAACAGTTTCGAGACTATTGAGCAATTATTCTCTAAATTCAAGTCTATAGTGCTCCAATGCATACAGTATAGAATAGAGCAGAAGGATGAGCAACATGTCCTTTCCATACTCAACAAACTAGGTCCTAAGTACTCTGTATATGTCTCTATGTTTCATTCCAAGTGGGAATGCTTTCCTGATTGGAAACTTCCTTCTTTAGATTCTTTCTCTGACTCCTTAATCAAGGAACAAGACAAATTCATTCGAATGGGAGTCATCCAGACCTCCAAAGATAAAGCTCTCTTGGTTACTGACTCTTCCAAAGTGCAAGCAAAGGGGAAATCAAAGAAGAAGGAGCCAAAGGCAACTGATTCGAAGCCTAAACAAAATATGCAAGCTTCCGAAGGGACCTCCGGCTCTAAGAAGAAGAAATTTGAAAAGAATTTATGTCCTTACTGTGAAAATGGATACCATCTTGAAGGACATTGTATGTGGAAGTAACTTGATGAGATGTATGCTCTTCTTAAGCAGCACAACATTACTCCTCCAAGAGCAAAGAATCCTGATGAAGAAGCATCGACAAAAGATACCGAAAGGTGTCATGCTTTGAAATCAACTCTCTCTCCATCCTCAACATACATTATATATTCTAGAGCCTCCAACCACATGGTTGCCTCCAAAGAATCCTTCTCTACTCTTTCACTATCAAAGGGGCCTAACATTCACATGGGAGATGATTCCCAGATTCCAGCAGAAGGAAGGGGCTCAGTCAGAGCGAAGCATGGTGAGTTCAAAAATGTCTTATATTTTCCCTCCCTTGCTGCTAACATGTTATCTATTTACCAGATGACTCATACAAGCTCTCCTAAGAGGGTCACATTCGATTTAGACTCAGTTGAGATAACAGAAAAAGCCACTAGAAAGCTTGTAGCGAAAGGTATTGCAAATCACTCTACCAAAGCCTATGAGTTTTCACATTTCTTACCTGTTTCTCTTCCTATAGCTTTATTGTCTCATGCTAACAACACCAACAAGATTTGGCATGAGAGATTTGGCTATCTCAATTTCAAATATCTGAAGCTCCACAATGATAACATGGTTGAAGGTTTTCCCTCCATCCAAACTTCCGATGGAGTATGTGCTTGGTTCTTGGTAGGTAAGCATCCAAAAAAGAAGTATGATGTTGGGAAGGAACATAGAGCTATCTCTACACTTGATTTGATACACAGTGATGTAGTTGGACCTATGCCCACAAACTCCATTAATTGTTATAGGTATTTCCTAACCTTTATTGATGATTGTTCTAGGTACTGCTGGATCTAATTCATGAAACTAAAATCAGAAGTTTTTGAGACCTTTAAAAGTTTTAAAGCTATGGTTGAGAACAGTTTCAATAAGAAGATCAAGTCAATAAGATCTAATGGAGGAGGAGAATATGTCAAAAGAGATTTCCAGAATTTATGTGAATCAAAGGGGATTCGAATGGAACACTCAATTCCATACACACCACAACAAAATGGTGTGTCTGAGAGGAAGAACAGATTACTGAAAGAGATGGCAAAATGCCTTCTCCATGCCAAGCATCTACCTCTTTCTCTTTGGACTGAAGTAGTAAAATGTGCTTCGTATTTGTAGAATAGGGTGCCCCACAAGTCAGTGGTTGGGGTGACTCCATTTGAAGCACTGCATGGGTATAATCCCAATGTCTCACATCTGAGATTTTTTGGCTCCAAAGCTTGGGCCAGAATACCACTTGACAGAGGAAGGACTTCCAAACCCAAAGTAGCAAATGCATTCTGCTGGGATATGCAGAAGATGCAAAAGCTTACAAACTAGTGGAGGTTGCTACCAGCATATGCTTCATTGAAAGAAGTGTCCAATTTGAAGAAGATCGGCCGCATGATACTCCTCCAGCATCAAAGGAAGGTATAACTATTTCTCCACCTATTTTTGATGATGTTGATGTGCTACAGGTTTCAAATTCAAATGAAGAAGATCACATACAGCATGATCCTCTTAATGAGACTAAATCTCAAGATATTCTAGATCTAGATCCAGTATCCATTCCTAATCAAAATCCTAAACCCAGATGGGCTCAAAATCTTCTTGATGCAGCTGGAAGTGGTGTTGGAGTTCCAGAAGACAGAAGAAGAACAAGGTCCCAGTATCAAAATGAACATACTGCACTATCCCTCACAGATTTTCTCTCTACAGAATGGTGCAGCAAAGTCCCAGGTCGGTGCTACTTGATTATGGAAAATGATCAGCTACATGGCCCACAAAAGCAGATATTTGATCATCCCCTACCTTCACCATCCAGGAGAAACAAACAGAGTCATCAATTTAGAAGTACATTGAGAGGTCCACTGATGGACCATACTACTACATAGAGCTGCAATTTTTTGCAGCAGTGTTACTCAAGTTATTTTTCTAAGGAGGAAGCTTCTTTCTTCTAAATATAGCTTGCAGATTGCTATTTTCTGCTTATTTTTGAGGGGGGTGTTTCCCATGAGTTTTTCCCTTGTTTGTTGTATTAAGCAACATTTTTCTATATCTTCTAGATTGTATTTGGGTGACCTATGGTCTTGTTACCAGGGACCACAGTTGTCCAAGTTAGGATTCAGGGGGGTGTTAGGATTCTTAATCCTCCCTTGGTCAAATGTCTATTAGATTAATTATTGCATAACTTAGGAACCTTAATTAATTAATTGGGTCCACTAGTACAATTGGGTCCACTTGGCCTAATGGGGCCACATGTACCAGTCACTAGAGTGTGGGGAGCATTGCTAGAGGTTAACTGCCACTTATTGCATATGCATGCATTAGTTTGGGTGCCTCCTAGACCAATCCCTACATTTTAGGGGCCACTGGCAGTCCCGACACCAACCTACTTCAGTCAGTTGGTGTTAGTACTAGTTAGTCTTAGTTAGCCCCTAGTTACATTCAGTTAGTTCACAATCAGTTAAGCTAGTGCTACCAATGCATGGATAATGCATGGTTGCATGGGGAGGAGTGCTTTTCCTACCTACCTCACTCTCAGTTGCACTGAGTTAACTAGTTGTCACTGGTTGTTGGAGTTATTGGTCATCAGGGAGTTGTCTATTTGGACTCCGATATTGATTGGGAGACCTTTTGTTGCAGATTCAGTTAGATCCAGTCATATCCACTAGGAGGATTTTAAATTCATATCCCATGCATTCGAATTATACCTATGTAAACTATTGTAACACTAAATATTATTATTGTGAATGATACTATAAATTCCTGAGCAAAACTTGTCTGTTTCCTGTGTGGTTTGTTTTGTTCAGTTTGTATCTTCATTCTCCATTCTTTTGCTGCAAACATTATTAGAACTATCTGCTTGAAGATCTAAATGGCATACAAATTCTAATAACATCTCTTTCAGGCCA
Organism: Pseudotsuga menziesii; assembly: GCA_001517045.1. Lineage (NCBI taxonomy): Eukaryota > Viridiplantae > Streptophyta > Pinopsida > Pinales > Pinaceae > Pseudotsuga > Pseudotsuga menziesii. Next base: position 462,344 of record LPNX010274829.1, on the reverse strand, counting down.
TCACATTTCTCCACCTTTCTCTTTTTCCAAATACTCTCGAATGCAAGACAATCCATTTGTCTAACGTAGGAAACAAGAGGAAAGCTTACTTGCTTCAAAGTCTTTAAAAGCAAATTGTGGTTGAACATTCTCATTATTTGCTCTATAAATGTATTTTTTTTATACCACTTGTTAATGTAAAAAATTTACATTTGTTTCAAGAAACATAAAAAAATGGAGAAATAATTGCCTTTTAGACTAAACTTTCTTAGGAGACTAACACACTCAGTGTAAAAATTATTAATTACGACAGTTATTATATATCAGGAAATAATTAACGTATACAAATTTTAGATCAACTCTTATTTCCTTAAATGAACTTTAAATAAAGAAGATTTTTTTTCTTTCAAATTTCCAATTTCTAAAACACAATACCCAATTTCCGAAATCAAAAACCGCAAAGTCGAATTTTTGTTAAGGGTATTTGCCTTATTCGCTATTTCCCATTTCCGATATTTCCGATATCGGAAACCTGAGACTCAAGTTTTTGTTCAAATGGTTTGCTCGCTTCCTGGTTCTCATTCTCGATATTTCGGATATCGAAAACTACAAACATATGTCCTTTCGTATTCATATATATAAAAGATATTCTTTTGTTTCAAGAACCATCCAAGAAATATTAAAATAGTTGCATTTTAGACTAAATTGTCTCAGGAACTAAGACAGTCATTGCGAAAGTTATTATGTAGGAAATAATTATAGCTATCATGAAATAATTAATGTATAAAAATGAACGTATACAAATTTTAGATCAACTCTTATTTCCTTAAATGAACTTAAAACAAAAAATTTCACATTTTAAATTTTCCATTTGCAAAACACGATACCCGATTTCCTATTTCCAAAACAAAGTAAGTCAGAAAGGTTTAGTTTCGAAACCACAGTAACTTGTCGTGTTTGCAATTTTCGATTTTCGATATCTCGGTTGTCGGAAACTTGGATTCACATTTTTGTTGAAATATTTTGCTCCCTTCCCGATTGCGATTTCCAATTTCCAATTTCCGAAACACAATACCCAATTTTCGAAAACCGATATCGGAAACCGCAAAGTTGAATTTTCTTAAGGGTATTTTCCTTATTCTTGATTTCCTATTTCCGATATTTCGGATGTCGAACAATGTAGACTCAAGTTTTTATTCAAATGATTTGCTCGCTTCCTGATTCTCCAATTTCCGAAATACGATACTCAATTTCCGAAAACCGCAAAGTCGAATTTTTGTTAAGGGTATTTTCCTTATTCATGATTTCCTATTTCGGATATCGAACAACGCATACTCAAGTTTTTTGCTCAAATGATTTGAAATCCTAACATTCGCGTTCTTTCTATGTCAAATCTTGTAAACGAAAATGTTTACAAAATATTTACAAAATGTTTGATTCTTCAATAACATGTTTACAAAATTTATATGTTGTAATTTTCAAAATAAAAGCATATTTTTTGAAAAAACATTTGCATGAGACATCTCTACAATTCACATAATGCTTAATATCTTTACACCGTAATGTCTACAACTCCTATAAACAACCTCCTAGCTTACTCTGTATATTCACCAACTTTTGCAAAATAAAATGGAAGTGAGACATCAAAATATATTTGATGCATATGCGATAATTTCAATAGGAAATAAAGTCTCAGATGAATATACAATTATTTGAATGCGTCCATCACAAGCAAATGAACTCCTACCTCCTATACAACGTTCAAATTTCAACCGTTCTTGCCCCTTCCAAAGGATTCTAGCCCTTCCTAAAACTGTAAATTCATAATTTTTCTTCAAGAATTACAAATTATAATTTTGGAAACTCAAGTTAGATAAACGTAATTTATAGACAATGACAATGTTCAACAACAGATGAAATAACTAAACTTTCTTAGGAGACTAACACACTTAGTGTAAAACTTATTAACTACGACAATTTTATATATCAGGAAATAATTAACGTATAAAATTTTTATATCAACTTTTATTTCCTTAAATGAACTTTAAATAAAGAAGATTTTTTTTCTTTCAAATTTCCAATTTCTGAAACACAATATCCAATTTCCAAAATCGAAAACCGCAAAGTCAATTTTTTGTTAAGGGTATTTGCCTTATTCGTGATTTCCCATTTCCGATATTTTCGATATCGGAAACCCGAGACTCAAGTTTTTGTTCAAATGGTTTGCTCGCTTCCCGGTTCTCATTCTCGATATTTCGGATATCGGAAACTGCAAACATATGTCCTTTCGTATTCATATTTGATATATATATATATATATATATATATATATATATATATATATATATATAAATCTTCGATAAATTGATAAGTTTCAAGCATTTTCAAATTGTCCCTCATATTGTCTAGAACTCCAATGAACACCCTCCTACCTTACCATCTTTCAAAATAGTAAAAGATATACTTTTGTTTCAAGAAACATCCAAGAAATATTAAAATAGTTGCATTTTAGACTAAATTGTCCCAGGAACTAAGACACTCATTGCAAAAGTTATTATGTAGGAAATATTTATAGCTATCATGAAATAATTAATGTATAAAAATGAACTTATACAGATTTTAGATCAACTCTTATTTCCTTAAATGAACTTAAAACAAAAAAAATCGCATTTTAAAGTTTCTATTTGCAAAACACGATACCCAATTTCCGATTTCCAAAACAAGGTAAGTCAGAAAGGTTCAGTTTCAAAACCACAGTTATTTGTCATGTTCGCGATTTCTGATTTCCGATATCTCGGATGTCAAAAACTCGGATTCACATTTTTGTTGAAATATTTTGCCACCTTCCCAATTGCGATTTCGAATTTCCAATTTCCGAAACACAATACCCAATTTTCGAAAACCGATATCGAAAACTGCAAAGTTGAATTTTTCTTAAGGGTATTTGCCTTATTTGCGATTTCCTATTTTCGATATTTCGGATATCGAACAATGCAGACTCAAGTTTTTATTCAAATGATTTGCTCACTTCCGGATTCTCCAATTTCCGAAACACGATACCCAATTTCCGAAAACCGCAAAGTCGAATTTTTGTTAAGGGTATTTGCCTTATTCATGATTTCCTATTTCAGATATCGAACAACGCAGACTCAAGTTTTTTTCTCAGATGATTTGAAATCTTAACATTCGAGTTCTTTCTATGTCAAATCTTGTAAACGAAAATGTTTACAAAATATTTACAAAATGTTTGATTCTTCAGTGACATGTTTACAAAAATTTTATGTTGTAATTTTCAAAATCAAAGCATATTTTTCGGAAAAACATTTGCATGAGACATCTCTACAATTCACATAATGCTTAATATATTTACACAGTAATGTCTACAACTCCAATAAACAACCTCCTAGCTTACTCTGTATATTCATCAACTTTTGCAAAATAAAATGGAAGTGAGACATCAAAATATATTTGATGCATATGCGATAATTTCAATAGGAAATAAAGTTTCAGATCAATATACAATTGTTTGAATGCATCCATCACAAGCAAATGAACTCCTACCTCTAATACAACGTTCAAATTTCAACCTTTCTCGCCCCTTCCAAAGGCTTCTAGCCATTCCTAAAACTGTAAATTGATAATTTCTCTTCAAGAATTACAAATTATAATTTTGGAAACTCACGTTAGACAAACGTAATTTATACACAATGACAACGTTTAACAACAGATGAAATAACAAAATGTGAAATTACTCGTTCATTCATATTCCAATCTCTAAAGCACCAGTTCTAAGTCAAAATGTTGCATAAGCTCCAATAATGTAGCAACATTAAATTATTTGTTTAGGCGTGAATATTGTTTGCATCTTTTCTCATATCTGTAATTGGCTGCAGTCCACTTACTTGTTATTCTAGATCGAAATTGGAAACATTCTCATTCTCCCATCCCATCTCACTCCTGAAACTATAGTCCCTGCATCGACAGTAGGACTCTCAACTTATCTTCCCATCTCCTCCCATTCTCGACTTTGATATCACCATGTTGACAATTTTTTCTTGGGCAACCATGAGAGGGAAAATAATGATGGTCGCGAGTCCAAATTTTGTGCATATAAAAAACCATAAATGAGGTCCAAATGATATTTATTGACTAAATCTTACAAAATTTTATTATGTCTTCGGGATTTTCATGGTGTAGTATATATCTATAATGAATTTTCATGATTAATGTGATTTGTATATAATTCCCTTATCTCTTGGACGACGTGAAAGATCACTTAAACGTACTGAAATATTTTCACGTCATCATAACGCTGCTCGTTTCTGCTATAACGTCATCATATTAATCGCAGAAGTGACTATTACCCTCACTTCTTGTCAGCCTTAAGTTATCTCATAGTGTGTGAACTTGACATTTGTCACCTCATCGATGCCTTCTTATGATGGTATAAATATTTCCTTGTTGCTTAATCATTAAATATATGAAATATCTTGCTTAATCATTATATGATCGTCAATATCACGCGCTCCAAACACCAAATCTTTCAAATCCAACGTATTTCACATCTTGGATTCTCCTCCCATTCAAGGCTTTCATATCACCATTTAAGTGACCTTTCCCGTACTCCAAGAGATAAGGGAATTATATACCTATCACATTAATCCCAAGTTATATATATATACTACATCATGAAAATCCCGAACTCATGATAACATTTGTAATATTTAGTCAATAAATAGAGCCTTCTACTGAGGCAAATATCATTTGGACATCTTATATGGTTTTCATTCATCTTAAACCTTTTTTCCAACAGCGTCGGCATATATATAAATGTTGTTCTTCATATATGTATATATATAGATTTATATATTCGAAAATTCTTAATTTCGAAATGTCCCGATTCCAAAATGTCGAATTCTAGATTCCAAAATGCGCAATTTCAATACGATTTTAGTTCAAATATTTTTTATTCCCATTTTTATTTCCCAATTTCCGCTTTCAGAAAATTCTTATTAAACAATGTTTTAAAATAAATGAACAATAAATCCATTCAGTGATCTTGATGTCGGATTATCTTTAAACTTCATATATTTTTTAACATAAATATTTCTTATTGGATATTTAAATAAATTTCATATACCCAAATCAAGCTATTCACGTATATTAAATCTTTAAACTTTAGGTTTATTAAGATAAATAATATATTTAGATATATTAAATCTTTAAAATTCATATTAATTTTCCGCATTCTTTTAGTTGAAATTAATATTCCTAGTGATCCCGAAACTAAAGTAACAATATTCATCTACGCATGGTTGGATGGTTGAGGAGGAACATAGAAAAATCTCATAATGGCTTTTCAAATGGTTGAAAATTGGATTGGATGCTTTGACTGTGTCATTTGATACAATGTACACTATTCCTAGTTGTGTTTGGTCATACAAAGAGAGTTTAAAATAGGCATAGCCTTTGTTTACCTACATTTCTGTGCGTTATGACCATATCTAATTCCAAATGAAACTAAGTTTACAGGCCAAATCTCCGCCAAATTTAGAGGAGAGTAATAAGTTCTACGAAAATAATACAAACAATCAAAATAAAACCTCAATATCAAAGTTTTCTGGTTTTCGATAGCCAAACGTCGAAAATCAGAAATAGGAACTTGGAACTGTCGCAAATCGGATCTTGCGGAATACATATGGTGTTCATTATTGGAAAACATAGGACATAAGATTTCTGCTAAAAGATTTTATTAAAAAAAGATATACATTATTATGCAAAACTTGAAATCTAATGACTGCCTAGACTTCATAAATTTGAATCTTAAAAAACTCAACTCAAATGGCCAAAAGACTCTAGATCGTATATATCGTATGCATAAACGGAAATTGACAAAACTTACTTCTCATTTTTGGGATTCGGCAGTTGGGAAACAAACATTCAGTCCAAAAAATGGTGGTATTTCCCTTTTCCAATATCAGGATTATCGAGAATCGAGAATCGAGAAACCAAACAATTCCACTTTCCGACATCGAACGTATCGAAAATCATAAATCATTAACTATCGAACTGGATATTTTACCTTTGTTTGACAGCTAACTATCTTCACGAAATTGCTCGGATGCGGGTGATAAATTCGGCGACATTCGTCCCTCTTTCTGGCCACCACAAAGAGCACGTGTCTCTCCTTTGGAAACCCATCGAGACAGTGCACCTCTTCAACATATGCAAGGATCTCTGCGCATGGGAGAAGTTTCCTTTGTCACTTCGGCTCATGCGACCCGGGCTAGTGAAGGTCCGTCCTCCTAATTGCATTCATGGCTCTACAAGGATCGTTAATGTTTGAAGGTACTTGGAATGACAGGCGTCTTATTCAAAATGATGTCGAGTTGTATGCCTTGGCTAGAAGCATTGTTGGGTTTGCAGTGCGGCGGGAGGTTTGTAGAGTATTTGTTTCAGTGCACTCCAGGTTCAGTATAGGAAAGAACGCTCCTCTGTGTATTGGTTTTAGGCTCAGGTTGGCAGCCATGTCCCGACAGAGAGGAACTCCTAGATGAGCTAGTTTCGGGCGGGGCAAATCCCAGAGGGGTTGCAGTGCTCAGATCCCAGTGGACTATGAATCTCACATCTCTCTGCACGTCCGTGTTTTGGTGGCTTCCTGGGAAAATCAGGTCCTCAACCACAAGCTCTTGACAGGTGAGGAGGGTAGTTAAATTAACCACTATTAGATGCTGAAGAACATGCTCTGCAACCTGGCAGATGACATGCTCAGCAATTGGTTTGAGGCTCAGATAGTTGTTCACTCCATGAAAGCTAAAATTGCAGAGATTGACGCCCAGCTCACGGTCATGGACAACTCTTTTACATGGAAAGGCACAGCCAATATCTCTAGTCTGAACGTGCACAAAGCTGGGGGGTGTGCTTAGGGTGGTGGTGCTAGTGGTAGTGAATCTGGTGTCCAGGCTCTCACTAGTCTCAGTGGCAGCAGCAGCGCAACTGGCTTCTCTACGAAAGCTCCCCGTGTCAAACCTTTTCTAGTTCCCTCTACCGTGGAGCCTCTCCTCAAGCGTCTGAAGGATTCGTCGGCCCAACAATTTGAGCAGCAGCTGCATTCTCTCTCTCCGGCACCGAATGCCGCCACCACCTCACCTACTCTATCATAGGAAGAATGATGGGCCTGCCCCATCATTGAAGAAACCCCTCCTGTTTAAATGATCATTTCAACCAGGTTTTTTGGTCAAGTCTCTAGTGGTTTTTGGTTAGGTTTAAGAATTTCTCATGACACTGTCTGTTTTTCCTTATGTTTGAAAAATCTTTGGCTTTGCTCATATATAGGAGCTAGTGTTTTTAGTATGGATTACTGTAACTAAGTCTCTCAGTCATGGACATCTTTATCGTGAATACGATCAAAAGGCTAGTATTTTTTTAGAGGCTCTGGAGGGGGTTTTGCCTCCTTCAACCTCAGGTAGCCAAGTTATCTTTCTGTAATTTTTTTGCCTCTGTAATATAATATATATGTGCAGCTTACAAAAAAAAAAACTATCTTCACAAAACTAATTGGTTGGTTATACCTATTATCATTCACCTGCCAATTTAATTGTGACTATAATAACATTATAATTATACCTATTATCATTCACCTACCAATTTAATTGTGGCTATAATAACATTATAATTATTTTTAAGAAAAATTTAATAAATGGTACGAGACCACCATGCTCATGTTTCTTTATATAAATTCAATAATTACGTACTTTCCACTTAAATAATGAAATGGTCACCACTATTTTTTTACCACCATGTGTGGTTGTCCATGTACCAAAGGCACAAAAATACGAAATACACATTATTGACAATGACCAGTGGGAAGCTTAAGCGAGTTAAAAATAAGGATGGACCTTGAAAAGAATATGAATAGTTAAATAAATTATGCGAAAAGAATATGAATAGTTAAATAAAACCTCAAAATCGAGGTTTTCCGGTTTCAAATACCCCAACCTCGAAAGTCGAAAATACTATCTTCGACATTTCCTTATTTGAAAATAGAAAACTTTCGAGATCCGAAATGTTGCAAATCGGATATTGCGCAATCGAAAATCGAAACATATGGTGTTCCTTAATGGAAAACATAGGACATAGGATTTTCAGAATCCCAAATATCGAAAATCAGAAATAGGAACATCCGCAGTTTTCAATTTGATTTTCACTTGATGTTTAAATCAACACATTAAATTGCAAAACATTAGAATCTTTCCAAAACTACAAACGTATCCAACTTGCACACAACCTATGTTCCGATTTTCGATTTTCCAAATTCCCATTTTTGACATTTCGAATTCCAAACTAAATTATGATAATTTTTTCCATTTTTTTAATAAATAGAAAATAACTCTCTAAAATCCATATT
>LPNX010274829.1:415606-453176 GCA_001517045.1 Pseudotsuga menziesii | reverse complement strand
ATATATAAGAGTAACTAATACGTAATTAGAAATCAAGCTATCATGCCATGGTAATCCTACTTATGTTCCCAAGTACAAATTTCATATACCCACAAATTCCATTTTACTATTTTCAATTGCCCAATTTCCAATTTTTGACAATTTCAATTCTGAAATCCTATGCCCTATGTTTTCCAACAAGATACACCTTATGTTCCAATTTCTGATTCCCCAATTCCAATTTGCGACATTTTCGATCTCGAAAGTTTGGTCTTTTCAAATAAACAAAAACCAAAGTTCCATAATTTCCGAAATCGAAAGTTCGGAAACCAGTAAAACTTCAGTTTTGTTAAAGTCATTTCGTCGTTTCGTTTCGTAATCTTTTCTCTTTCCTATGTGTTCAAATACGAACCTGTCGATGTTCCTACTTCCAAATTCCGACATTTCAGAATCTGGAAATCTATGTCCCATGTTTTCCAATAAGGAGCACCATATGTTCCAATTTTCAATTCCCCAATTTAGGATTTGCAAATAAGGAACACCATATTTTTCGATTGTGTGACATTTCAGATTGCATAAATCCTATGTCCTATGTCTTCCAATAACCAACATTTCTGATTCTGGAAATCTTACGTGTGAAAATAACAAACATGTTATGTCCCGATCTCAGATTTTGTGACATATACACAAATCTTATGTGTTCAAATACAATTCACAATTTCGACTTTCACAAATCTTGATCTCGAATCATCTTCAAACTTGATATTTATTAACATAAATAATTGTCATTGGATATTTAAATAAATTTCATATACCCAAATCAAACTATTCACGTATATTAGATCTTTAACTTTAGCTTTATTAAGAAAAATAATAAATTTACATATATTAGATCTTTAAACTTCATATTAATTTTTTTGTAAGTCTGCATTGCTATTAATCAACTGTACAAAATATTACAGAAAATCGAGAATTCTAATCAAGTGAAAATAATGGTCTAACAACCACTCTAATCCGTTAAAAGCAAAAAACTCTACAATTGAAGTGTACCAAGCATAAAAACCATACAAATAATGAACGTTGTTGCCTAAGTAAAGTTTAAATAAAATTACAGACATATTCAAAAGAGCCACAATAACCCATGTGATATATGGGGGGCTACATACAAAATTACTATGAACAAATGTTTATGAAGAGACCTTGAAAACTAAAAAACAATATAAACTTATAAGTAAACAAAAGGAACCAAAATAGAAAAAAATGAAACAGAAACAAGCTCATGAGTTAACATCCTTGGTAGTGACAGTCGGATCCTGTGTGTCCTGCGTTTCCTCAACCATAGGACAAGGTCCAAAGAGTTCATCGTCTGAAGATGGTAGACTGCGCTTCAGCGGCAGAACAACCGCTTTCCCAACAGAGGCATCTGCTTTTCCCACAGAAGGATCTGCTTTGCCCATTGAAGCATCCGCTTTCCCCACAAAAGCATCAGATTCGAGACCTCCTTTGAAAAGTTGGCTAATTGTAACAGACATTGTAGATACAACGGGTATCATAGGAGCCGGGTCGATATTCATTTATGGAGCCATAGAGACATTCCTGCTACCTCCATCACCCAAGGAATCAACTCCCATAACTAATTTTTCTTTTTCCATGATGACCAGATCTAAATCCAACATTTTCGACGCAGCCTCTGAAATTGCCAACTTACTATTATTCCATATCCCTAGCATTTCCTCCATGAGGGACCCCATCATGTTTTTGACAATCCAATAGTGCTTCGGGCTTCCCCCATCAATATCACGAGCAAGATTCTCATTTACCAACCTTCTTTCCCATTCATCTCTTGTGGACTGAACTTGTGGAGAAATATCATTGTTGTAACCATCTACCTCTGTCACGCACCCCTCGTTGCGCATGACCGCGACCACTTCTAGCACGACGAGACGTGGCACGCTGCTTGAACATAGTATGATGGTTCATATGCAAAACAAAACGGAGCAAACGTAGGAAGAACGGTTATGCAACAAAATCAGGGAAGAACAAGAATGGCCCAAGACCCAATCAGTTAGGCAAGAAATAGTTGAACGCAATTAGGGAGAAAGATTCATCACCATGCTAAAACCAAAAGGAGGCCATTAATGGGGAAAAAATATTGTTGTACCACTTCCAGTTACTGACCAAGCGAAATTGTACTGTAACCACATAATGAAATGACCATCGCGTCAAATCATCCCTTACCTTAGTAGCGACGGTGTCCTCCATTGAAGCTGATACGTGCCGACAAAGCTTCGTCGATAGTGACTAATTACTGTCGTCTTGGACAAAATAGAAGTAGAGAAAGAGGATAGACGTCACTACTGAATCAACTGTAATCCCAACATTAAAACACTTATAATAACCAGAAAATTTAATCATGACCGTGTTGTATCTAAACTCAGCAATTGAAATTGCTGCAGCAGTGAAAGCGCCACTCTTCATGATAGACGTCACTACCAAATCAACTGCAATCCCAGCATTAAAACTCAAGTCATTACCAAGTTGGTCAGCCTGGACAACAAGACTCGCTTCATTAATGCGTAATGAGTGCATGATAGATGACAGAAACAAGTACAACATCAATCTGCCACAATATACCTATTTGTTCCCTGCTTGCCAATTTGACTCTCATCATTCACATCCAGGGTTAAACTTCATATTTATTAATAGAAATAATTGTTATTATTCAATCTATAAACATCATAAAATTGTTTCTTAAAAATTTACTGTATAAATTAAAATTTATAATTCTTTAAAAATATTATATTTTAAATGATTTTTTAACTCATTTATGCAAATAAAATTAAATCATATAATTTCCAATATATATAAACAAATTTAAAACGCATTATATATATTATGAATATTATTACTTCATAATATTTATTCCTGATTTCCGAAACACGATACCAAATTTCCGAAATCGAATATCGAGAACCGAAAATTTCAGTTTTTCTTAGGGTTATTAGGGCTATCGACGATTTGCGATTTGCGATAATTAAATCCGAAATATCGAAAATCTAAGAAATCAATAAACATTACAAATAAAAACACCAATCTTTCCTCTTTTTAATATCCGAAATATCCAAAATCGCAAATCGCAAATCTAGGAAATTATTTCAACAAAAACCTTAATGTCCGGTTTCCAATATCCAAAAGACACAAAGGTTGGGTTGCGAAAAGACACAATATTTGTACACTCTCTGAAACACTATGCAATATCGGACATACCACAAATAACCTTAACAAAATTGAAATTTCCAATTCGATACCTAGAAATCGGATATCCAAAATGTCGGAAATAGGAAATCAGGGAATAAGACAAAAAATCACAAAATATCCCAAAAATATTTTGTGATATTTATGATTTTCGAGTTTTTGTGATATTTTGTGATATTTCCGGAATCGAAAATTGCGAAGCCAGCAAATTATTTCAACAAAATCTCGAGTATCCGGTTTCTGATATCCGAAATATCAGAAATCGGGGATACCCCAAATAACCTTAACAAAAAATGGAATTTCCAGTTTTCGATACTCGAAAATTGGAAATCGAAAATAGAAAATGGGAAATATTTAAATAACAAAAAAAACATCTTTATAAAATGAAATGACAAACAACCTATTATTTAATATATATATATATATTGACCAATTAAATAATTTACTTTGACCACCCACTTAAATCATAGGTTTTATTATTATTATTATTATACTTTGATTAAGGTTTCCGACATTCGAAATATCGGAGATTGTAAATCGAGGATACCCCAAATAACCTTAACAAAAAATGGAATTTCCAGTTTTCAATACCCGAAAATCGGAAATAGAAAATAGAAAATGGGCAATCTTTAAATAATAATAAAAAACATTTTTATAACATGAAGGGACCTGGGCAAAGTGTATTTCATTAACATATTCTCAAACAAGTTGCAAAGTTAAAATTACTTTGAGCATAAACTCATGCCTAAACAAGATAACTAATAATTTCAAGATAGAACTATTACAAAATATAACAGATGAAAGAAAACAACCAATTAATGTACAAACATGCAAATCAAAATTACTTCTTTCAACTTAATTTAAACCAACTTAGCAAATAAAACTACAAAGAACAATATCCAAGTGTTAAAGATATACAAATTGCAAAAAACATTGTTTCTTGGACTTACACAATAATTCCAAATTCACAATAGAAATTTATTTCCCTAGCACAGCTGCATACATAAATATTTGCAAATATTACCAAAACGTGCAATTACACAAATAAATAGTTTCTAGCTTTGCTTAAGGGCGGAACACCATTTGGCAAATAAATCCAGAATGTCATCAACTTCCTAAAAATGAACATTCTTCAATTGAATTTCGTTCTTGCAAATTTGGGAGGAAATTTCCTCCCTTCTGACTTTTTTCCATTCTTTGATGAACAACTTTATTCAAGCTATCGAAGCATGGGGAACTTCTATCCATTTCTCGATCTCTTGCACCATTAACTGACTAAATTGTTGGATCAACTCTTTGGTATCATCAAAATGCTTTTCCACTTCTTCTAAATGAACTTTAGGACAAAGTGCCTCACTGAGAGCTTCCAAAACATGTAAACTTGAATAGGTTAGCAAATTCTTTGAAGCAAACCACCTGTTTTCACAAACCTTTTGTCCTGCATTGACTACAACTTCAACCGAATCGCACATAGTCTCCCATGTCTCAATGGAAACTTCAGTTGTGTTCACCTCTAACTTGTCTTAAATTCACAAGCCATCAGGTCTTTCCTAATATGCTTTTGCCAACCTCTTACTTGCTTTGAAGCAGTGGATGTTGCTCTCATCCGATGATGGTGATCCTCAAGAATTTCAGAATGCTTGATAAACTTGTTGTGCAGGCCTTGCATCTCATCAAAACATCTATACAAATCTATCATAGCCCATCGAAATTCTTCATGTATTTTACAGAGTACCTGTTTAAAATCCTCAGGTCTCACATTGACAAAAGAGCAGCCTTTTGAGGCTAAATGGACATCTTTTAGTTCTTGATTGACAAGAGCAATTTTCTCTGCTTGTTGTTGATTCACAACCTCTGCATTCCGAAGCTGGTGCTTGGCTTCTTCAGCTTTCTTTTTCCATTCCTCTATTTTGTCTTCATTTTCTTGTTTCAACTGCCCAATCTGTTGTTCATGCCTCTGTTGTGTTTATGCTAACTCCAATTTGGCCTTCTCCAATTCCTTCTATTTTTCACCAAGAGGCAAACTTAATTGTGAAACAGATTGAAAATTAGCTCCAGCAAAAACTCCCATGGCAGCTACTGTCTCCACTACCCCTTTCTACATATCACTTGTGTCTGCCTTCCATATGACCTGACCAACGACAAGCACATTTTTTGCTGAGCTTTCTCCGACTCTCTTGGCTCCCCTTTTAACCACAACTTTATCCTTTTTACTCCAATAATATTTGCCAAAGGATACCACTACATCTTCTCCAAAATCTGCGATAACTTCAGAAGATGAAATGCTTTGCTAGTGGATGGTAACCAAAGGATCAGTTTGGGTTTGATTTAAAGGAATGTCTATGCTAAAAGGGAGAATATTCATACGAGAAGAAACAAAGGTAAAGGTGAGTGATGCAAAAAAATCAGATATAGGCAAATCTTCCTTTTGAGGAAGAGTCATACAGACAGAAGGAATGTCGTCCTAAAAAATATAGGGAATTGGGGATGTAGTGATAAGCTGAGGTGATGAAAAGGAAGAAGGAGAACTATGAATAGGCGAGTCAATTGAACTGGTAAACATGCTAATAGTCGTTGCCATTATTGATGACAAATTTGCCTTAGGAAAACAATGTTGGAAAGATGATGTACCTAACATACTGGAAAACCTTTGGATATTGGGGATATATGACACAATGGTAGTCATAACAGCCTTAGCGTCTTCTTCCATGTTCATATCATGATTCTCAATCTGAGCTAACGATAAACAAATTACCTTTTATACAGAAGGTTCTTGCACAGGTGTATCTGGGATCGAACGTTCTTGAACAAGTCTCTCCTCTTTCTTGCGAATTGAGATCGAAGAAATTGACTTTTCTTTTGTCCGTGCTTCTGGCAGTTGAGCCTGTTCAGAAACTGGTATAATCTTCTGTCTTTTAGGATTTACCTCAGTTAACTCTGCCTCAGTTTGCAGTTGAGACCCAACTTTTTCAAAATTTCTTTTGAGTTCTGCCCCTTTCTCCGACATATCTTCGATTGTTGTAAGAGAAGGGCTCAATGGGCCTTCAAGAACACCTTTGCCCTTGTTCTTAGGTTGAGCAACAACAACAACAACAGACCTTGCTGCATGTTCTCTCGCTTCTTCTTCTTTCTTCTGCTTCTCAAGATCTTATTTTATTCTGAGTTTATCTTCTTTTTCTCGCAGAGTTCTTCTCTTAAGATGCTTTTGAAATAGGTACAGATGAGACTTTATCTCTGGATCAGTGATTTTACCAATCGCCTCCTGAAAAGTGGTAGCTGCTCAGAACATGGAATCATCGGGCTGATTTTGATGAACGTATTGAAATTTGACATGCTCATGAGCAAATAGATTAGCCAAATACGCCACTGGGTCATGCATTCTCCGCCAAACTCATAAAAGAAATTTCTTTTCCCAACAAGGACGCATGAATATGATTTTGTACTGTAAGATTGCCAAGATTCACAGGAAATTTGGGCCAAGCCTTCTTCTTATGTTTGGTCAACTTGGAGAAAGCGCCATCAATCACATTCTGATAGGAAAATTCTTGAAGCACCATTCGGTCTGGAACTATTATGGGAAGCAAGTGCACTATATTGCTGCACCAAATCCTTGTGTAAGAGAAATATTCTCCTACATACCAGTCGCCATACACTGAAATGAGTTCCCTAGCTTTTTGAGAAAATGTAGGAGCATCGACTTTAAAAATTTTGTAGTACATTGACCCGAGAAATAGGTCACAGAGCTCATGGACATGGGGTATGAAATTTCCCTCCCACATATCAGCGCAATATATGAACAGGTAGACATTTCTCGCTCCAATTCCAATTTAGCTCCGGGAAACAAGAACACGCACATAATGCATCCATAACAAACCCTGGCATGTAGAAAGATGGTTTTTGGTTGGCTGGGGTTCTCTGATATTTTTCAATTTCCTCCCTCAAATTGCAAAACAAAATTTGTGTCTAGTTGAAGGAATCACCTGTAAGCAAAACATGGTTCACCATAGGGACCCATTTCGCTTTGAATAAGGAACCGTTGGGTAAGCCAAATAACCTGCAAAACATGGCAGCCAACAATGAGAAAGACTCTCTGAACCAAGAAACTGGATATGCTGAAAGTGAAACGAGAATCACTAGTGTTGGGTCTTCCAGCCAATATTTCACCACTTGTTCGTTATTCAATTTTGCAAGGGTTTCGTTGAAAAATTTCGGCGAGAAAGGCTGCTTGGGAGTTGCCAAAGCCTAAGCCCTAGCAAACACATCTGGATGAAACGAAGCAATAGAGACATTCTCAATATCATTAAACATTCGTTGGTTAAGGTCGACGTGGTCCAATGCCCACTTAACAGGGTCCGTGTAAGGCATAAAATGACGTCTTGCCGCAACACAATGGAGCTGAGAATTGCGTATGTGCATGTAGAAAGGTTGGTCATGAGCAACAGATAAAAAATCATCACTGTAAAAAATAACATAAATTCTAGACCAGTCCACATATGAGGAGTCAGACACATACCCACTGGTGTCAGTGAAAACACCGGCATTGCGTTCTTTGATTTTTTGCGCTTGAAGAGCCATTTTAGATCTGGTATTCCTGGTTGTAGCAGATACCTTCTCTGATTGAATTTTAGCAACAATGTATAAAACGACGAGAGTTTAAATTTACCAGAAAAAACGATCAGAAGTGAAAACTTATAGGTCAAAATCACGAGTCTACGCACTGGGACACAAAGGAAATGCACAGTAAAAAAAACCCTGGGCAGAGTGAAAAATCCTAAGTTCGATTCTTTAAAAATCCAACTAAAACGACCAAAATAATATTGACCGTAAATTTCGTATGGATCAACGGACAAGATCAAACAAACACCATAAGATATAAAATTTGAAAACATTTACACTTCCGATTTGGGAAATCGATAACCCGAGATCGAGAAACAAACATTCACTTGAAAAATTGAAAAATTAAGTTTGTTTCCCGTTTCCGAGATCACCAATATTGTAAATCGCAAATTGGGAAAGCAGAGAAAATTATTAAGTAAAATAGCTAAGTAAATATTTGACAAACAAACTTGTGCGATACTCCGAAATAGGAAGTTCCACTTAGTTAAAGTAGATATACTCGGAATTCCACATTCCACATTCTACTTTCTGGATTTCTTAATTTCCTATTTCTGATTTTTGGAAACCGGGAAATGATATACATTTGAAAATTAGATAACTCCAAAAAATAACGAGTTGTAAAATCCAAAAATAGCAATCAAGAAAGATAGGTTATAAAACAAGTTAAAATTTATTACAAAAGTCAATAAATCCAAAGATAAAATACCATTGATAAATTGATAAATTTTATATAGTAAAAAATGTATTTAACTAAAATTTCAAAATTCAACAATAATTTCCAGTTTGAAAGGAAGAAAATATTTTAAGCCAAGGCTAAAAACAGCCTATATAGATAAGCAACAAAAGTTGAATTGCGAAAACACACAATATTTTTACCCTCCCGGGGCTTTTTTTTTTCACCTCTGGACACGTGCTAGTTTATTAATGAAAAACTCATTACTCCAATTGCTTCACTGTTAGGTCACTTATAAAAAATTACCATCTTTACAATCTTCACCAATAAATCACCTATAAATCACCTATAAATCTCGCTATCAGAAATTACAATCCAAATCCAATCCATGGACAAATATTATAGTCCATTGACTGAAGTAAACACGGGGCACTCTCCAAATTCCTCGCTTCCAACGAAGCGTGAAGGTTGATTTTGGCACCAGAAAGGCTTTAAATCTCTCATGGGCGGGAGACATAACCAATCGACATACTTACCAAGAGTTTCACATATTTCATAGGACCGGGAACCAAATAAACACACAAGTCGTGCAGTCTTTTGGAACCAGGTTCGAATCCCATAGAACATACAACGGGAGGCGTAACCAATCGACATTCACGAAGAATTTTACATATTTCATACCAAAAACACACAGGCCGTCCAGTCTGCTGAAATCAAGTTCGAATCCCATAAAACATACAAGTAGGAAAACAAACAGATTGAGATTGCAAGTCAGCCACGATGGTGGGGCTTTCTCTTGGTGAAAAAAACTTTATACGGGGCGGAATTGCTCAAGATGTCCGCTCAGACGGCCGTGGCCGCCAGCATTTCCGATCATTTTCAATAGAAACTGGTGTTATTCCTCAGGTATTTTTTCTTTCAACATCTTACTCTTGTTGACTGCATGGTCTCTGCCTTTTATTTGCCCATGAAATAATTATTTCAGACCTTAGTCTAGTTAAATGATGTTGCTGTGTTTAGTTCTTGCGTGGCTTGACATGTCCATAAATCTCAACGGAAATCAGTTTAACGGCTTGTTTTCATGGTCACCTTTGCAGGCAAATGGCTCGGCAAGGGTGAGAATTGGCTCAACGGATGTAATAGCAAGTGTCAAGGTAATTGTATTTCTCGTTATTTTCGTGTTTTATTTTTTATCTTGAAGTTACTTTGAGAAACACAACCCTAGATCGGGGGCTGCATTGCATGACATAGGCTTCCTTTAGCTTAGATGCCAGGTTCGAGAGGTAGCTATTTTACTAGATTTTCGCAGGGCTTGCATACATCATCTTTCCGTTTTAAAACCTTGTATCCAGCAACAGAGAATGGATCCCTGGTTGACGGCTGAATACTTGGTCCAGCTCACCAGTGCACCAAATCCCGTTGGCAATCTAGTTGTTGCTTTTAAACCTTATTGACGTATTGACGGGATGATGCTGGTTCAAGTCCTGCCCGTAGGCAATCTAGTTGTTGCTTTGAAACCCTATCCAAATAAAGTATGGTGAAATGCAATGGTCACTTAGGTTGGGATGTGTGTGTGTGATGCGTCAGAAGAATAATTGTAACTGATGAGCAACATGGAAGCCCATGGGTTACATGTTGAACAAGCTCTAGCTTTTCTTTCCTAGGAACAAGAAAAAGCAATGTTTTAAAAAACGGTCAACTTGGACTTGGACTTGGTCGAGTTGACTGATTTGACCATCAACTAAATCGACTTGGCCCTAGAACCGGTTTGGGTGATCGGTTTGGTACCAAACCGTCAATTTGGTCGAGGCCTGACCGACTTGACTGAGTTTGTGGGACTTGACAACTGCACACGTTTAGAGAAAAATGTTTTTTTTTTTAAATGACTTAAATTCTTAAACCTTCACACTTGAAACCCTAATCTAATGCTATAAAGAGACCCCCCACCCTCTATTTGCCTTACAACATCTTCATTGAGCATTTGGAGCAGCATTTTAGACCTTAAGCATTTGGAGTCTTTGGAGCTTGTTGGGAAGTTTTCTTGGCCTGTTTGCAGTGGAGTTGACATCATAATGAGGAGGCTCCAGCCCATCTTGAAGCTTGGAGGAGTTGCTTTTCATTTTATTGTGCCCATTGGGCTGTTTTCCACTGCCCAGGTATGCTAATAATAATTTGTCCTTTTTTTTTTCTCTTAAAAAATTTAAAACAGAACTAAAATCAGCCTTTTAGTATTTAGTAATAGTTTTAGGTTTTGTTGCAAAAAAATTAAGACAGGTTTTGCACAATTTGCATTTGGATTTCATAGATTTGTTGAACTTTGCATTTACCATGGCTCCAAGAGCAAAAGACTTTGCATGGATCCATGCTGATGTTGTTGATAACATAATGTATTGCAAATTTTGCAAGAAATGGATCAAAGGGGGAGGGGTATTCATAGGATGAAGTTGTTGGTGTTGTAGCTGTGTGAGGCATCCTGACACCAAGTCGGCCCCAAAAGAAAACATAAAATAATAATTATTGTCACAAAGAGAAGTCGGCCTAGCTAAGAAGGACAAGTCGACCCCACTACAAAGTGAAATGTTAAACATGAAAAAGTATAAATTGAAGGCCGCCTTCCTGATTCTCATCACAAGCAAGTTCGCCCCAACAAGAAGAAGGTTCACTCAAGCTAGTAGAAGACTGTTTTATGGGGTTTGCTATCTTTGGAGGAGTTTTCCCCTTTTGTTCCTGGGGCCTATCTTCAGCTCTATGTGATTGCTATTGTATTTGGTTACATGCTCATGTACTTTGTATCTTGAACTAATATCTCTATAAGCAGGTTGCAGGGTTTTAGGATAAATTTGTGTCATTTGTTTTTGTTCTTTGGTTATTCTTTCAGTGATCCTATTTATATCCCCTTGCAAATAAGATTGAAATCATACTGCTATCTTAAAATCTAACATGGTATCAGAGCAGTGTTGAAAGAAGCCATTGTCAGAAACTAGGGCTTCATATTTTGGAGCTTTCTAACCACAATTTTGTCTTGAAAAGGCACTTGTGAAACTTTCCCTAGGAGGGCGCGTCTTTCTGTGGTGGCAAATTTTTGTTTGGTGAAACTTCAATTTTTGACCTAATTTTGCCAAGGTTAGGAACTAGAGCTTCCTGTTTTAAACCCTTTTGACCATTGATTGGGATCGATCTTAGCATTCTTCAACTTTCCCTAGGAGGACGCATCTATTCGTGGAATCATATTTGCAAAAATCTAAATTTCAATTTTGACCTAGCTCTTGCCTAAGTCGCCTGGTTTGAGTTCGTGTTCGAATTCGGAGACCTTAAATTTCGACAAAAATTCGGCAATAAAAAATTTGGCGATAAAATTCCACATTAAGTTCGAATGACTATAAAACTTAGAATTTAAAAAATATTTAAACTATTTAGCATCTAATCAAACAACTTATAATCTTACCAAACCCCATAACATCCTTTCACCTTTGAATTGAGTATTAAAGTAAGTTGCACTTAATAAACAAAAAAAATCATAACATATCAATAATTTTAATAAACAAAAATAAATAAACATCATTATTTTTTATTGTAAATATTATTTTTAATTAAAATAAATAAATATTTTAATTTAAAATAAATTAATTAACATAAAACAAAATTAAAAAAATTAAAAATTTATTTAAATTCAAAATAACATTTCTAATATTTAATCCAAAATAAAAAAACATTTACATTTATAAGGTTCTATGCCGTATCTTGAACGGCCGGCCTTGCCCATCACGGCCTCAACCACTGTAGACTCTCGAAAACGATAGCTCCCTTTGCGACTCTTGAAACGATGGCTCCAAACAATGGCGTGACCTCCACACTCCAGTCTTCAATCGCGACATGGTTCACGACGACTCACTCTTCAATCACGACGATTCACGACGACTCACTCAAGACCCGCACAATAAGCAGTAAGTCAACGCGGAGGTTGTTTGGGCATCGACTAGCATTTCCTGACGGGCTGCATGGGTTATCGGACTTCAAAATTGCCGGATTTCAACGAATTAGTTCGCCGGGCATAGAAAATCGGCGATTTTCGATTTTTATGGCGAAAAATCACTGAATCCGGTGACTCTGGCTCTTGCTAGGGTTTATGGATCAGGTTTCGGTTCTAACTTGCAGTCAAAATGAACAACGTGAAAGTGGAAGATAGATTTGATGGGGCTTCCAATTTCAATTCTCGAAGTCTAGGGTTCTCATTATCTTGGAAGAAAATGATCTCATGAAGTTTGTTAATGAGAAGTAACTAGAACCAGAAGGGGAAGCAAATAAGTCTTAATTGAAGAAGAGTGATGCTAAGGCAAGGAAGATTTTGATAGATTTGTAAAGGATCACTTGATACCTCATAACTCTCAGAAGAAGACGACCAAGAAGATGTTTGATGTCTTGAACAAGTTGTTTGGGACTAGCAACATCGACTGAGCACTTGCCTTAAGACAACAACTCTCGAATATCAACATGACAAGATCAGACTTAGTTGCATCCTACCTCATGAAGATTTTTGAGATAAGAGATCAATTGAGCACCATTGGGGAAACGGTTAAAGACAAAGAACTTGTTATGATGACTCTCAATGGTCTTCCCCATTCTTGGGAGCCATTCATTTAGAGTATTAGTGGGCGATCCAAATTGCCCAAGTTTGATCGATTATGGGCAGATTGTACATAAGAAGAAACTAGAGTTGTAGCTAGAGGCAAGTTGCATGGATCTCAACATGAAGAAAGCCAAGCTCTTACAACTCATGCTAAGAAAGGAAAAGGTAAGGGAAGGAAGAATCAAGGCAGAAAAGACAAAGGTGGAAGATCAAGTCCAATTTTGAAATAGAAGAAGAAGGGTCTTTTGCAAATTCAGTGCTTCAGATGTCAAAAGTACGGTCATTATGCCAGACAATGTCACAAAACAAAGAAGAGAAAGAATCATGCCTCAATTGCTGATGTCGATGAAGATACTCCACAAAAGAAGTCAAGGAATGATGATTGAACATAGTTCTTCTTTATCTCCGCTCTCTCAGGTATAGTTCCTACCACTAGTGATAGATAATGGTGCAATTAGATATATGGCAGATTACAAAGAGAACCTTATAGGTTTGGTAGAGAAAGAGTCTCATCTACAAGTTGTACTTGGGAATGATGCTAGATATACTGTGAAGGGATTTGGAGCTACTTCCTTCAAGTTAGATTCTAGTGATACCCTACATTTGAGTGATGTGTTGTTTGTACCTGGGATGAAAAGGAACCTTGTCTCTATATCAACCTTGGAGGACAAAGGCTACAAGGTTGCCTTCTTTGAAGGAAAGGTTCTTGTATGGCACAAGAGCTCTAGTATGGATTCAGCCCGTGTGATTGGTGTTCAAGAGGAGAGCCTATATAGATTGACTACACGACCAGTTTAGGCATTGGTACATTATTCTAGCAGCTTGAGTGAGCTATGGCACAAAAGACTTGCTCACTTACACTATAGAGCTCTTCCATCATTGAGAATATTGGTGACAAGACTTCCAGTACTTCGTGTAGACCGAGATGGCATTTGCAGAGGATGTGCACTTAGCAAGAATGCCAACGGTTCTTTTCTAAGCAACAATAGTAGATCCAAGGGAATCTTGGATTTAGTACATTCAAAATTTTGTAAGAGACTTCATAGATTCTCGAGCTATGTAGCCTTGATGAGCCACATCATTGATTTTGAGCCCTACAGCTATGAGGAGGCTTCCAACCAACTTGTATGGAAGGATGCCCTGATGGAAGAGTGTAATGAACAAAATATATAAATAGATAAATAAACATTAATAAATATTAATAATTAAATAAACTAAATACTTAATGAAGAGACACCTTAATGAAAGGTTATGCCTCTTTACGAAAGGGCACCCAACAGGGGTATTTATACAAGCAAACATTCTCATTGTAATATCATCTCTTATCAATCATATATCTTATATTCATGGATTACTCTAATCTGGCTTATCTACGCTGGTTATTTCTATAAGAAACAAAGTTTCTTTGTTTCAGTGGTATCAGAAACAAGTAGTCAACATGCATTAATTCTGGTTATTACAAATTATAGGTTATATATATATATATATAGTTGAGCCATCCTTCGAACCACTTATTTTAAGATAGAGGGCGTCTACATTTTGATGTTATCATAAAAAAAATAATATTAACCGCAGATTTTATCTAAGTATTACACCAACGCAAGACATTGCAGGGTGGTTGTCTTTCCAATCCTGGTACCTATTGCAGTATCTATCTTGAATTGCTTGCCGCTTTAAATTGTTAGTGGGAGCAAAGTAATGAAGAGGAAGAGAAGTTTTGAGGAGTGATCTAGGGTCATAAGAACGTGCCTTTTGGAATATCCAGACATCGCGTCCATTCATCTTAACTGCCAAAATATAAAAATAAAAATTAAGTATTTCAGCATACCTCTAATAAGCGGGTAAGGTCATGTTATATAAGGTAGCAATATAATATAATTAACGAGAAAGTTTGTTACACTTTAACAAAATTCCCACTTCCCATTTAAGTGCTTTCCTTAAAAATAAAACAAGGAAATACACATACTCAGAGTATTAAAATCACTTTAAATAAAAAGGTAATCAAATTCAAAAGTTAAAAAGGTAATCAAATTCAAAAGTTAAGGATAAGTGTAATAGGCATATCTAGGAAAGATTTTAAATTCAATCGAGAAGTGAAAGGATAGTCAATAGATATATAAAGGAATTTGAAGTTGTTAAGTAGAAAGGGAAGAGTTAAAAGCATATCAAGAAAGATACAAGTTTTCTATCAATTTTTTTACAAAAAAAAAATTGACGAAAATGGAGTTTAATGATAAGAAAGTAGAAAGATTCCCTAGCAATTTAAATTTTTTTGTTTCAATGTTATTCCAAATAAAATGAACAATTAGAGGGAAAGACATTACTATTTCAATTTCTCTCGGCGAATGCAATAATTATATTAGTAATGAATTTGTTAATGAGTCAGCGATTCCAGAGTCAAATATAGGTGAAAGGTTAGACTTTTGGAATAACAAAGAATATGCAATAAGCGATTTACAATGGAACATTGGAGATTATACTGGCGTCTCCCAGTTTATAGTTAGATCCTTGTGGAGTAGTGACGGTGACATAATTTTGGGATCACCGTGGATAGAAACATTGGACTTTTATCTTAAATGCTGAAAAGAAGTTTATGATATTTCCCTACAAAAAGAAGAAAATCACATTACAGGACATTAACATGAAGTCATAATCAAAAGTCGTGTCATCTGAAGACTTCAGAGAATTATCAAAGCTGGTGTCGCAAGGAGATGGGAAATCAATACAGACAATACACAATGATCTCGACAAGGTTATTGCAAGTAAAGAAGAAGAGATCTCTCGTTTAAGAGATCATAATCAGAAATTACTTTTGCAAATCAAGAAGGCAAAAGATAAAGTTTTATGCAGTCAAAAGTTAAAAGAGAAGATTCAAGCTCTCCAGAAAAAAATACTTGGAAAGGACGAAGAAAATTCCGCTATGAAGAAAGTTAATCAAGAACTAGAAGAACAAATCGAGAAATTATAAAGGGACAAATAGTCGCAAGACGAAAGGTTTGAGGAGATTCAGAATAATAATAATCTATTAGAGAACAAATTAGTTCAAATCAAGAAGGAAGCATCCAGACTATCCAGAAAACTAATTGCAGAGGAGGAAGAAGAAGCGAATACAAATTTGGTTCCCATCGCAGTTAAGAAGGAAGTCAATCTAGCAGAAAAACAAGCAACAACAACTCCTTGCCAACACCCAAACTACAAAAATCATTATGACCAATGATAGGGTCAAAATGAACATAAACAAAGGGGGTTATAAGTTTAGAAGCGAAAGAATACAAAATATACAACCTGAGCAGAAAGCGGCAAGATTTATCCAACAAGACGATCAACAATCACCTCCAATAAAAATAGATCTCGGATGGACCACATCACAGATGACGCGACATTTTTTTCTTGGAATTCATAACTCGTATCGTCTCATTTCATCAAATGTCGCAAGTACTACAATAAAGGATAAAAAAATGACATTACAAGCAAGAAATCAGACGTAAGCCTTGTCTTCAATAAAGCTTTGAGGACAAAGCTTAATGAACAAAATATATAAATAAATAAATAAACATTAATAAATAATACTAATTAAATAAACTAAATACTTAATGAAGAGACACCTTAATGAAAGGTTATGCCTCTTTACGAAAGGGCACCCAGTAGGGGTATTTATAGAAGCAAACATTCTCATTGCAATATCATCTCTTATCAATCATATATCTTATATTCATGGATTACTCTAATTTGGCTTATCTACGCTAGTTATTTCTGTAAGAAACAAAGTTTCTTTGTTTCAAAGAGTATCATTCCATCATGAAGAATGAAGTGTGGATTTACAAAATCAAACATGGAGCAGATGGCAATGTTGAAAAGCGCAAAGAGAGATTTGTGGCTATAGGATTCTCTCAGAAAGAGGGAATTAATTATGTTAAGACATTTGCTCTAGTTGCTTGTTACACTTCCATCAGGAGGATTACAACTCTTGCTTCAACTATGGGATGGAAGTTGCATTAGATGGATGTGAAGATTGCCTTCCTCAATGGTGTGATTGAGGAAGATGTCTACATTGAGCAGCCAAAGGGTTTTGTGATCCATGGGAAGGGGTCCCATGTGTGTAGACTGAAGAAGGCCTTAGATGGACTCAACCAGGCACCACATGCATGGTATACTAGGATTGACGGATACTTGGTAAGTTTGGGATTCACCAAGAGTGATGCAGATCCCGACCTTTACTTCAAGGTTGTCGATGGTGAGCCTTTGATCCTAGTACTTTATCTTGATGATTTGTTTCTCACCGGAGATGAGAAAGTTATTGAGTGGTGTAAGAGGAAGATAGCCTCTGAATTCGAAATAAAGGACCTTGGTTTAATGCATTACTTCTCGGGACTAGAAGTATGGTAGAGGTATGATAAGATCTTCCTGAGTTAAGGGAAATACACTATTGATACTTGAGGAGATTTGGGATGATGGATTGTAAGTCCATGGCCACCTCGATGGTTTCAAATCTGAAGAAGCTGAGAGATTCTGCTTTTTATTCAGATTTGATAGATTCCACTATGTATCGACAGTTGATCAGATCATTGATGTATTTGGTTAACATTAGACTAGATATTTGTTTTGCAATGGGTGCTCTCAGCAAGTTCATGAGTGAACTGCGATGGGTACACTGGGTTGCTGCAAAACATGTGTTGAGCTACTTGCATGGCGCAGTGGGATATGGCCAGAGGTATGCTTCTAGTGGTGACATGAGATTGCAGGGCTATTATGATTTTGATTGGGTAGGGAGCGCTGTAGATAGGAAGAGCACCTTCGAGTGTTGCTTCAATTAGGGATTTGCCGTGATTTCCTGGTGTAGATGGAAGCAGACCTTAGTGGCATTGGGTACTAGAGGGGCCGAGTATATTGCATTATGTGTTGCAACTCGAAAGTTGCGTGGCTTCGGAAACTCCTTGCTGGGTTGTTTGGTCAGATGCTAGAGCTAACTTTGATTCACTGTGACAACCAAAGTTATGCACAACTGTTAGTGAATCTAGTGTTTCATGACAAATCGAAGCATATCGAGATCTAGTACCATTACATTCGTGGCATGGTGTCGAGAGGTGCAATCTAGCTCTAGTATGTTCCTATAGATGATTAGACTGTTGATATTCTCACCAAGCCTCTTCCCAATGCAAAGTTTGTGTACTTTCGTGATAGGCTTGGAGTGTAGAGAATGTTTCCCTCGTTGATAGGGAAGGTTGATTTTGTAGCATCAGTGAGACATTCTCCTTGAGACAGGGAGAATGGTGTATCTCTTCCTGTGAAAGGAAGAGAGAGGGACCTGGTTGGTTTTGTTACATGTAGACTCCTAGATGGACTGGGTTGATTTTGTACATGTTGACTCCTTAATTAACAAGTTGAGTTGTTACATGTAGGCTCCTTGATGGACTGAGTTGAGCTGGTGCATGTTGACTCCTCGATGGACTGGATTGAGTTGTTGACTCCTTGATGGACTAAGTTGAGTTGTTACATGTAGGCTCACTGATGGACTGGGTTGAGCTGGTGCATGTTCACTCCTTGCTGGACTGGGTTGAGTTGTTGACTCCTCGATAGTCTGAGTCGAGTTGTTATATGTAGGCTCCCCATTGGACTAGGAGCTGGTGCATGTTGACTCCTTGATGGACTGGGTTGAGTTGTTGACTTGTCGATGGACTGAGTTGAGTTGTTACATGCAGGCTCCCCGATGGACTAGGTTGAGCTGGTGCATGTTGACTTCTCGATGGACTGGGTTGAGTGTTGACTCCTTGATGGACTGAGTTGAGTTGTTACATGTAGGCTCACTAATGGACTGGGTTGAGTTGGTGCATGTTGACTCCCTGATGGATTGGGTTGAGTTGTTGAATCCTCGATGGACTAAGTTGAGTTGTTACATGTAGACTCCCCAATGGACTAGGTTGAATTGGTGCATGTTGACTCCTCAATGGACTGGGTTGAGTTGTTGACTCCTCGATGGATTGAGTTCAGGTTTTACATGTAGGCTCCTCGATGGACTAGGTTGAGTTGGTGCATGTTGACTCCTTGATGGATTGGTTTGAGTTGTTGACACTTCTCGATGAACTGAGTTGTGTCGGAAGACCTTCCTTATGATAGAGAAATGTCCAAGACAGTCGTGATGCTCAAATGATATTCATATGTGTTCCAGCATGCTAATGCCTCCTTAGCTAAGACAGAGTGTTGGTGTTGTAGCTGTGTGAGGTATCCTCACACCAAGTGGCCCCAGAAGAATACATAAAATAATAATTACGATGCCACAAAAGATGTTAAGATTTCATATGCTCGACTAGATATCATTAGTGTTCATTTCAAAATCATAGCAACAACATATCCAGAATCAGTGATAGAAACACAATCACAAGATAGACACAATATTTATCCTGGGAAACCTCAAGGGGAAGAAAACCCAACAAAACTTCCTCTGTATTAGATGTATAAGATATAACCCCAAAACAGGTATTCTCCTCCTTGTTGTTCTCTCTCTCTCTCTCTCTCTCTCTCTTACGCGCTACACAAGTGAGTGTTTGTGTGTCCAAATAAGAACCACAACTCTTCTATTTATACACATTGAGCCAACTGACTTTTACCTTAATCAAGTCAGCCCCACTAAACTGTCTGGGCTGACTTCACCTAGGACGACTCAAAACAATATATTATATTATTCATTAGGGTACTAATGACTTCACTTACAATGGAGGCTTTACCTCATGACTATATGATGACCAAACACAATAGTAACACCCCGTCGGAGGAATAATAACATCTCCCTTGGGTTACATCAGTAAAATACATTTAGAATATCCTTTGAAGTTACAATATTCAACGCTCCCCCTTAACGAGAAGGTTATTCTACTGACAAAATCATCATAGACTATAGGAGAACAGAGAGACAATATCTTCAGCAGTATCGAGGTAATGAATAATTTTTCAAAACCCCAACCCGGTTCAAGTTTCAGTTTTTCATTGTTTAATGCCCAAACCCCAAGGTTAATATTAACATAAAAATTTAAAATTTTTGTACTGAAAACATAAACACATGAGATTTTTCGTTCTCTTTTGAATTCTGAAAATTAAAGGCACTCTAAACTCTTACTCAGAAATTTAATTTTCAGCCACACATGAAATTTTAACACAGATTTTTGGTCAAATGACCCAGGAAAAACCTTGATGGGAAAACCTGTTCTTCAGAGAGATATTTTTATTTCTTCAGAGACATTATTCAGCAAAAATTACAGCAGTTCTTATCTCTTTTCTTCTCGAAAAACGTGCCACCAAAAATACCCAAAAAACTACTGTACGGAACCCCAAAATTTTTGCCACAAGTTTGCTGTACGTATGCCTCGATTTTTGTGCTGTACGGCCTCGAAATCTGTGCAGTACGACTGCTGTACAAACATCAATAAATGCTGTATGGCTGCCTCAAAAATCGTGCTGTACGGCTGTACGGTTCTGTCTCGAAATCTGTGCCTCTTTCTCACCTTGATTTCCGTCCTGTACGGTCTCTTCATTAAATGATGCATGGATTCTTGAAATTCGTGCCCTTTCTTTGCTGGTACTCTTGTCTCGAAATTTGTGCCCTTTCTCCTCTTTCTGTGCTCTGGAAATTTTTTGCAAGGGTTTCTCTCCGGTTTTCTCCTGCTCTCTCTCTCTCTTTCAAAATTCTCTTTTGAAAGTGAACAATAGAATTGAATTTGCCTTTCCCTCTCCCTTTGTTTGAGTAACTTCCTCGATCAAATCAGAGGCTCAAATTAAAAACCAACTTCATGAGATCAATGGTTCATCTCATTTCCTCATTAAAAAATCACTTTTTAATTAATAATGAGACTTTTAATACACACCCTCTTTAATGCTCATAAAGTCACTTTAAAATTATAAATTCAAACATTTAATTAAAATGTCACTTTATCATAAAGTCATTCACACCTTTTAAAATGGCTAGGGACCACATTTAAGTGTTCATGTCCACCCCAAGGCATGAGTGAACAAACACTTTCTTAGGTAAGAAATCAACACTCCCTTTTCCCGAGGAAGGTGTTTTTCACCACTCCCATCTTGTCTCTGAAATAAATGTGCTTTCCTCTCCCCAAAAACTTCGTGAGAATATCTGCTACCTGCTCATCTGTAGAAATGTACTGTAGCTCAACAGCTTCTCTGTGAACATAGTCTTTGATGAAGTGGTATCTGATCTCAATGTGTTTCGACCTGTCATGAAACACTGGATTCTCAGAGAGCCTAATGCAACTCTGATTGTCACAGTGAATGATAGTAGGCCTCAACTCTTGACCAAATAAATCAACCATGAACTTGCGAAGCCACAAAGCCTTGCAACTAGCCTGACTGGATATGTATTCAGCCTCTGCAGAACTCAAAAGCATCTCAATCCCCAGAGCTTCCCGCTCTGCCTTTGTCTCTGTCACTGATCCGAAATCTGATATCCACGTAGAGTCTGCGTACATAGGCTGCCCACGCACTACGTACATTTTGCCCCTCCAATCACCCAGTAACACTGCTTCAATCAGATGCACTTTCACTGATGAACTACTTGCAACTCTCTTGCAAGAGTTTCGTCATACAGTTTAAACAATTGGACTTTTCCCTTCTTCCCAGGAAAACCCTCGCAAATCTCTTGCAGAATCTGTGCCAAAATTAACTCAACTGCACTAACTTGCAAATCACATGCAAACAGCTGCCACAAACTTCCCTACTGTCAAACTTAGAGCCCCAACTCTGATACTGTGTAGAAATTCACAAAAACTGTGCCCACAGTTCACTGGTAGATTTTGTCACACCTAGCTAACCTCTGACATCAGTCTTCTACAGGAAGCTAACACTAATACATTTCACATGCAATAATTTCTCATGCACTATAAGCTGATATATTGCTAACTAGGCACCTTTTACGGCGGAAACAATTACATAACAGCAGACAGTCAACACATTTGACACTGATATGTTGGTCCAAAGACCCTGGGAAAAATCCCTAAGGGAAAACCTGTCCAAGAGAATTATTATTGAGCTTGGGGAAAATCTCCACAGAAGTTGGAACAGAAGTACATGTCAGCATTGAATGCACAGTACAAAACATGAAATCTGTGACTACAAACACCTTGAAATGTGTGCCAAAACCAACGGAATCAGCTACAGGAATCGACCTCAATTTCTGTGCTCAGATTCAACAGTACAGACATCACTTGTACGGTCTTCTCAGGCAGCAAAATCATCTCTGTTATATGCACAGACAACAAACACTGTTGTAAAGACTTAACAACAGCAATAGCACCTTGAACCAAGTGCCAACAGCAGTGACCTCAATTTCTGTGCACAGAGGCAGCTTCTCAGAAATTACAGTACAACCTCCAAATTGAATGTTGTACAGCCTAACACTGCTGTACAGTACCACCCATCAATGCTGCAAGCTTCCTCCTAGGGATGCATGCTCCCTCTCCTTGGGAAAAATGGGCCCTCTCTCTCTTGCTCAGAAAATTGTGCCCCCCTTCTTGAAATGCATGCTCATCTCTTGCTGCTGCTGAATACTCTTCCTTAGCTCAAGCTCTTACACTTTCTCTTGGAAAATGTGCCTCTCACACTTCTCTCCAACTCTCTTGGAATGTGTATTTCTAAACTCTCCTACTTCTCCTTTTATTAATTGTGAGAATGACTTTGTCTCTTCACTTTCTCAAGTGACTTTGTCTCTTCCTTTTCAAGTGACTCTTCACTTTCCATGGGTGAGACAAATTACTCTTTATGAAAAAAAAACATTTTCACTTACAACTTTAACAAAAACTCACCTTAACTTTATAACTCTAAAGTTAATGACTAGGAGAGTTACCTAGGTCCTTTCTACATGCCTAGACACCAAGCAATGTAGAAGACCTTCCTCGCGACAAATTTCAACAGGCGACATGTGCATGCATATGCATATGATGAAAAATGCAAGAGGTACAAGAATATGTACTAAATGGCAAATGGTTGTTTATGATTTTTCAAATTATCTAGTTCCCTCTATTGTGAAAGGACGTGCTTTAAAATTGCATACTAGTTTTCTCATGAACAGCTTGACATCCTGCTAAAGCCTTTAGGGTAAATATTTTAAATTTATATTAATTTGATTCTTTATTTACAGTGTGCAGCAATTTAACCGTTTTTAAGTTGTGAAAGGTTATGCATTTACAGTTGAATGTTATGATGTTTCCATCAATTAGATGATAATGCTGCTTTTACTGAATTTGGTCTACTGTAGGCTGATCTTGGAAAACCAAGCCCATATCAACCTGATCAAGGGAAGATTGAAATATGTGTCGAGTGCAGTCCTATTGCCGATCCAGAATTTGAGGTTGGCTTGAACACTTAAAGTCTGGCTCTTCTTTCCCTTTTCATGGCACTCTGGCATCTGCAATGCTTATATTACTTCTTGAATAATAGTGTCAATAGTAATTAACTCTAAATTATAGTAAGCAACAACAATTACTTCCATATTTAGCATCAACCTAGTTTTTACAGTTACTGCCCCAGTTATGAAATGCAGAGTGTTTGTGCTTTCAATAAGAAAAATAGCAGAATATACTTGTCACTCCCACTTTTTACATTAACCTTCTAGTGTTGAAGAAACAAACTGGTTCAAACATTAATACATTTATAGATTTCTTAATGGTCACAAGTCCATTCCAGGATATCATTTCCATTTATCCAGAAGGTTTGTCATATGAATGATAGTTTTCTGTTGCTTATATGTTATACTCCTTAGAAGGCATTAATGCGGATGGTAGGTGTGATTTTCTGTTGCTGTGAAATTTCATTTTTGGCAGCGGAGGGGAGGAGAGCAATTGTCAATGGAGCTTTCTCTAGCATTGCAGAGAACTTTGTTAGGTGGTAAAAGTGGAGCAGGTGAGTAAGTGCTTAATTGAGTAATCTTAAATGCATGACTACCATTCAATTTGTTCTTTACTTGGCTAACATCACATTTATTATTAGCAACTATTTGCATTAAGCATTGGCCATATTTTAATTTTAGTGACATGGAAATATAAATCAAGAACATGTTTGTAAACATGTATCTGTAGACTGTCATGCACTCGCTCAGAGGTTTAAAGTCAGCAGTTAAAGTAAGCTAGGTTGGCTTATCTTGTGACGTATGGCTAATCCAATTAGTTTCCTCGTGAGACATGGTAAACTAGTTTCAGACTTCAGTTGCTGAGTTTGAGAGGGACATTGTATCACCTAGGTTGTGACAAAATTAGGTTAGCTAATGTTGAAACTTGAAACTGGGTGCTAGGTTAGCTCATTCAATCTGCAAGTTTTGTCTGCATATGACATGTTTGTTCAACATTATAGTCACAGCCAATAACCAGATGCAGTTGCTCTTGCTTAAGAATCTTGATTGCATTAGAAAGGTATGTGTAATTGCCCTCATCATCCTGATATCAGGTTCATTAGAAATTGGTTGCCTGTAAATTTTTAAGCTATATGGACCTTTTGAAGTCGTATATGTGGCTGTTCTAGTCATAAACTGCTTGATCCTTATCTATTACAGCTCTTTGTCCAAACAAATTTTATACAAGCATAATAAATCTAAGGAATTGTTGCAGAACTTGGAATCATGAATTACTTGGCTGGGGTCCCAGCTTATCGACTTTGGAAAACCTTGGAAAAATTGGACAATATTAGAAAACATTAAAAAATGCATAAAATATGAATAATTCTCAACTAACTTAAAATATAAACATGTGCAAAAGAGGTATCTTTGCCACAGATTAAACATCACTTTTCTTTTAGAGTATAAGGTTTCAAGAACCTAATAAAGTTACGCTCATGTAAGCGACTAATGTAATGATAATTAGATATTATAGAATACGGTAGTTAGGTTGTACGGGTAGTCTATTAATTTACAAAGCTCCATCCCCATTTCACCTCTATACTAGCCGGAAATTCCTAATCAATTTGAGGGTTTAGAACAAAGTAATCTTACTCAACGTTTTACCTTCCTGAGCTAGAATTGAAGACCACCGGAAAGAGGCCTCATTAAATGATAGCCCAACTCTTAGGCACTTACCCTTTTAGGTAATTTAATAATTTATGGTTTTAAGGCTTCCCCGGAATTCCAAATGCTCAGAGCAACAAAAGTGCCTTTAATTGAAACCCACGTTGGGTGACCTTTACACCTACCCAGTAAATGAAATGAGAGGGGATCAATCTTGTTTTATGAAATGACTTAATGATGACAAAGGATATATTTTATGTGAGTCCATATCTCTGGTTTTTGTGTGCTTACTACTTAGAACCATAACATGGTATCAGAGTGATACTAAGGCCTGTGTACCTGGAATTATTGGAATCCATCATTTGTGAAGAAATTCAAGGATATCTCAAAGAGCATGTCTTAATTCGTATCCAAATCGTATTGCTGTGAAGGAAGCCACTGCTAGTTGTATTGAATGAGAAAGGGCTGCCACAAGATGAGACTAAAAGAGCCGCTATAATCTGCTGTATCAAGGAGTCGCTGGCAGAAAGAAAGAGTTCATGGGATTGGTTGCTGGGGAAGAGAGCAGTTGCTGTCAGAAAGAGAGTTGTGGAGGAAAAGAGCTGCTGCGAATCTATGAATGAAGGGTCATAGCTGCTGGAAGAAAAAAGAAACCCACTGGTCCATGTAAATAAAGATGAAAGCAACTGACCAAATTTCTGCCAGCCGCTGTTGTCAAAGGGTTTCAAGCCACCAGAGGAAGAATGGATATCAAGCTGCCACAAGAGTAATTGTTATGAGCTGCTGTCAATTGTAAATGGGCCACTGTTTTGGAGAAGGGATTTGTATTATTGTCATGTGCCATACATGCTATAGCCATTGTGAAGAAGCTTCCTTGTCACAAATGAATAACACATGAAAGAATACGTGCCCATCCAAAAGAACAGGTGTTGAATAGCCTGGTGGAACTCTAACTCGTGTGAGAGAAGAGGATAGGAATAGATCCACACATTCAAACAGAGAAACCCTGGTGGAATCATATTGCAGAGATGCACAATTTCGGCAGTTGTCTGTTGAGAAGGAATAAGCTGTAATGTACCCAATCAAAACTGAGCTGAATTTTAGTTAACTGCTAGTGTATTTTAGGGTTGGCTTTTCGTCAAGCACTTTGTTCCCGATTTTCTATTACCTCTGTACTATCTCCTTTGGTCTGCTGGTAGGTATTTGAACCCACTGCTGCTATATTGGTGTCCCTTTTGGCTCAGGACTTTCGTCAAACAGTTAAGCAACAACCTCCTTACCGCTGTTATGTTTGTGAGGAACGGTTGTGATGTTTTGGGAAGTGTTGCTTTTAGGTGTTGTCAACAGTACAGTAAAGAACTTTTCATCATAATGTTTCTCATATAAAATGCACACTCAGGAATAGGAACTAACTTGTATTTTAAACCTAAAGACAGTCTCAGAAATCATGAATTCACATTAGATAAACCATGAATACAACAGCATTTTGAATTCATAAGGAACTTTTCACAAAATCCATCTGACCTGAGATTAACAATGGGCTGTGACGGACTGTATTGACTTTCTCATTAGCCTGGAAGTGATAGATTTGCTTGTTTGGAATTGCATGGACCTCAGAATTGCTGATATATAGCAGTCCTGTAGGTTATCAGAGTCTTTGTGTGGAGAGATCTTTCTTCTGTGTTTCACGATTGGGCAGATAAGAGGTGTAAATCAGCAGGTGGATTCAGTGAACATGCCCAGCAGTAACACAATCCCTCTTGGCAGCTCGACTTGGTGGCAAACAAATGTCTCCAACTGAGATATATTATGAAAAATATGTTGCAACAGTCATAAACTCTCCTTGTATCAGGCTCAGTAAATAAAGTCAGCAGCGTGCCTGCAACAGTTTGTGGACAGTCTTCTTGCATAGTGAGATACACCCCCAATAGTGTCACACAATACCTCTGAGATGTTACAGACCCCTTTCTAACTAAGATGACGTCTTAGTGGGTAAAGAATGAGGAATGGTCTCTAGATG
Source organism: Pseudotsuga menziesii (assembly GCA_001517045.1). Lineage (NCBI taxonomy): Eukaryota > Viridiplantae > Streptophyta > Pinopsida > Pinales > Pinaceae > Pseudotsuga > Pseudotsuga menziesii. The sequence continues at coordinate 426,010 of LPNX010274829.1, read as the reverse complement.
GGTGACAGCGCCCTTATCTTTTCTTGCCCACAACAGTAAACAACATCGTTCCCCCTTTCCTCTGTTGTATGAGATGACAGTATGGCAGGAAGGGAGTTAGATGCTCAATGCCTTCCTCTCTGAATATTGCAGCAGAAATGTCTAGTGATCTGTATGGCCCTGCGCCCTCCTACATTGCCTATGCCTACTGAAAATGACCACAACTTGGCAATGAATGTTTTCCCTATCAACTGTGGCCGTAATTTCTTAAGGCACAAGCAACTTGTCCTTCAGTACACAAGACAGCCTCCAAAAACCAGTGCCTCCTCTCTGCAAGTGCTTACAAGCTCCATAAATCTTAAATCTGCAAAATAATCTGATATCATTTCATGACATGAAGTCCAATGGCAAAATTTGAGTGTTCTGCCTCTCAAGATCAACTAGGGTGGATGGTTTCACCACCAAAATCAATTTCTCCTCTTAGGATTTTCGTCCCAAGAGTCACAAGTCTCAAGAGCTCCCCAATATCACTTTTTCGAAAATAACTTCATGAAATCTGAGAATGAGCTCTCATCTCTTTTTTATAGGCCCTCTATTATTTTCTCCCGTTCTTTTAAATTATCTAAGTGGCTTTCTAAGGTTATTGATATTCTTCATATTATTCATTAAATCACTTTTTAACCCCTTTTTAACTCCGGAAAGTGATTAATTTGCTTTTAAGATATTTCCGGACACTGGAAGTCACTTTCTCATCATCCTAACTTTTAGAGTTTTTAGTCCCGTTTCCATTGTCCAAGGAGCTATTACACTAAGGTGTCCCCTCAAATAATATGCTCCAAATAATACTTTTAGTGCATTTAATTAGATTATACTCAATAATCCTCCCAATTTACGGGAATTGCTGGAATGCAATGGATCCAAGAATGAACTGTGAGGAAATGATTCTAATGATGAATATGGTAAATGGACTAGGATGGGCCCCATAAAACTCCTCCAAACTTGCTGGTAACATAATCTCACTCGTATGACTTGGCTAACAAAAATCCTGGAAGTCATCTCCAACTGTAGAACAGAAGAATCCAAAATTGGGGACATTACATAAGCACAATTGTCAATAAATATGCTCAGTAATCACTTAGAAGGAAATCCAGAGGTATTTTTTATTTATGTTAAATATTTTTTTTCTAGCAGAAACATATGTGGCTTTTTGGATTTTATTATAGATCTTTTTTAATAGTGCATATGAACAATAAACCTCATCAAGAAGTGGATACTCAAAAACAGAAGAAACAAAAGAAACCAACTATTTTCAAGCACTTTGTGGAAATATACGAAGCTATTTAATTCCTAGAAGAAGAGGGGGCATACATATAGGTTTGTTTCTTTCCTCCCAGTCAAGAAATTATCAAAAGAGACAGATATTTTATTTCATAATTTATTCTATTTCTAGCAATTTCATATTTTTTTTTGAAAACAGAATGTATCTCTAACAACTGACATGGAAGAATCATCTGATACAAGGTTACAAAAAACCGAACTGGTGGACAAACCCACTGAGCCTGAGAACTGGAACCGGACAAAAGCTGGGAAAAAAACCGGATGATAAAACCGGCCCACCAAAAATACATAAAATATTCAAATTTTAAATTTTTATAAAATATTCATGTGCATCCATGCGAGTTCAAACCATTATACATAAAATATGCAAAGTTTCTCATGTATATAGCAAATAAGAGTTTATAGAACCAAAATAGCACTTAACATCGAGTGCAATCCATGTCTAAATCAAAATACATCAACAAAAAGGCTCTAAATGGCCTATAGAAAAGGCTAGAGTCAAAGACTAACCAATCTAATCATTAGAATTGTCTGAATCCTCAGTCTCAAAGGCCTTAGACTTAGACTCTGAGCCATTATCTACATCCTGACCAATCTAATCATTAGAATTGTCTGAATCCTCAGTCTCAAAGGCCTTAGACTTAGACTCTGAGCCATTATCTACATCCTGATCCTCAATATGGGGTGCCTGGGCTTGGGCCACTTTACTTGACTCCCCTGGTCCAAAAGGCACATGTCCAACATCAACTACCACATCTTGCTGTTGTGGAAGTGGGTCCAAATGCAGCGATGAGAGGTTTTCATTGTCAAATGCTGCTGGCTGAGTCTCCACAACCCAATCTGATGATGCATCACCCTCATCTAAGAATATGGAACACGATTTAGAGGTCTTGTTCTGCAATTGGTTGCGCTTCAACCTAAGGTTGTAGTGGATAAATACCATATCATTCAACCATTTTTGCTCTAAATGGTTGCGTTTCTTGGTGTGTATACACTCAAAAACACTCCAATTGCGTACACAACCAGAAGCACTGCATGTTTGGCTCAATATTTGAACTGCAAACTTTTGCAAATCAGAGCATTGGCTGCCAAATTGCTGCCACCAATATGCTGCATGTAAAGACAAATAAAAATTAGCAAATGAATTTAAGCACAAACTCAAAAAAGACTCTAATGAATTAAAATTTAAAAACTTTGTAATTAATTACCTGGATGATCTTTTGATCTAGATTGTACGACTGTAGCTAGGTCAAAGATACCAAGACTCATTGAAATGCAAGAGCATGTCGTGTATCTCATCTTGTTTATTGGGATCAGAGACCATGCGCTCAATGCATTTATATAATCTTTTTTTTTCCATAGTTTTAAAAATCGGAATCGGACAAAGAATCGGTCGAGGGTCAACTCGGAATTGGAATCGGAATCGGTAATGAATCAGTCATAAATCGGCCGATTTGAATTTAATGAATCGGTTTGCTAAAAAATACATCAAATATTTAAATTTTAAAGGAAAACAACATTTTCAAGATTATAATCCATGATTGCAAGGCATTGAAAACAAATTAACCAAAATCTGCTCATGTATATACCATATAAGAGTCAATATATCAAAATGGCACAAAGTGCACTGTAATTTAAAGTCTGTGACTGTACTCTGTGCAATACATAAATGATAATACATGTAACATATCTAGGATACTAGAACAAAATACATAATCCATGAGGCCTAGGCGGCTAGGCCCTATATAGTAAAGGCTATATGGCCTGGAGAGGCCAAAAAACATGCTACATAATCAACTACATAAATGATAATACATCATCAATGATCATCATCAAACTCAGCACCACTGCTAGAACTAGAACTAGAAGAAGAACCAGAAGGACTAGCAAATGCATCATGGTCTGGCTCAGTCTCGGGCTCCTCAGGATCAAAGTCATCTGCTAATGAAGTAGTAGTATTGGCTGAATGTCGACGTCGTCGTCGACTATAAGTATGAGGTCCTGATCGGCTAGTGCCTGCCATGCCTGGCACTGCTCTCTCAACATCTACACCTGGATGAACTGATGGCATCGGTAGTAAAGGATCTACATCCAACGGAACATCCAGCAAGTCCTCCAGCTCAACATCTATGTCATCACCAAACTCTGGCGGTTGGGTCTCCACTACCCATTCTGAGTTTGGATCTATATCATCCAACACAATGGGATCCGTATCAGGTCTTTTGCTCATTAATTGGTTACGTCTGAGTCGGAGGTTGTACTGCACAAAGACTAGTTCGTTTAACCGTTTTTGCTCTATACAGTTTCTCTTCTTTGTGTGAATCCGCTCAAACAAAGACCAATTGCGCTCACACCCATAAGAGTTGCAGGTTTGACTCAGGACCCGTATTGCAAACCTTTGCAATAGTTTAGTGTGGTTACCAAATGCTTGCCACCATTGTGCTGCAAATGTGAAGAGTCAAGGTAGTTAATAACTTAATTCAACAATTTAAATTTTAAACTTAATTCAAGGTAGTTAATAACTTTAAACTTTAAAAACATAAGTTAATCAAACAATGGAAATGTTTACCTGGTTGGTCTTCCTCTCTTGAAATCTTAGCAACATTATTGGCAAAGGTACTTGTGGCGGCGGTGAAAGAGTTGATCTATCGATGTATCTCCAATTGGTCCGCCTCATTTAGGACCATGCGCTCAAGGCAAGAATACAATCCATCTGCTACCTCCCCAGTTGGATTTGGATCAATATGCGCTCTATATTGATACCTTGGGTTAAGAAAATACCCAGCTACATGTATAGGGCGATGGAGTTGATTGTTCCATCTCCTATCAATGATCTCCCAAATAGGCCCATACTTGGCCACTCTATCTTTGTATGTTGCCTTTATCTACTCCTTTGCTTGATCCATAGCTTCATAAATGTAGCCCATGGCCAATTTTTCTCCATCAACCAACCGCAACACCTTAACAAGTGGCTCAGAAATTGCCACAACCTCTGCTGCTCTTTTCCAAAATGAAGAGCTTTTAATTTTTTTCTTGGTGTCTTTTCCATCTTGTTTGAGGGCCCATTGGGATGAATTCCATTCATCACTTGAAAACATTTTCTCCAAGTTTTGTGCTTGGGAAATGAGAGATTGCAACGTAAGGAAGTGTTGCAAATCTAGTAACTGCAGGCCTAACAAGCTCCCTGCCCTGAGTGTGTCTCCTCATCAAGCTCAATACCCAACCGTGGTTGTAGATGTATTTGGTGATGCTTTTGGCATGCTCTATAGTGTCCTTGATCCAATCCTGTTTGCATATGTCCTCAAGCATGAGGTCTATGCAATGTGCCGCACATGGAGTCCAAAATATGGTTTTATTTTTTTCCTCTAACATCTTACCAGCAAAAACATAGTTAGAGGCATTATCTATGATGATTTGTACAACATTACTTGCCCCCACCTCCTCACAACGTCATCCAAAAGACGAAATAATAGATTTGCATCTTTCACCTGATCAGATGCATCACTTGATCTCAAAAACATGGTTCCTTGTGGGAAAGAGACAAGAAGTTTATGAGAGTATGACCCTTTTGATCGGTCCATCCATCTGACATGATAGTGCATCCTGTTCTGACCCATGACTGTTTGAAGTCCTTCAAGTATTCTTCTATTGACACTATCTCTTTTTGCAAAAGAGATCCCCTCAAGTCATGCATACTAGGGCCTTTGAAGCCCTTACCAGCAGCTATAACAGCATCCCACATAGGTTGGTAATAAGAAGAGCGTGCAGCATTGAACGGGAGATCAGCATCATATCACCATCTAGCTATGTACTCATAGGCAGCTTCTTTGTATTTCTTCTTCCAATGTTCATCTAAGGTGGGCTGAACATGTGTTGGAGGCATATGAGAAGCATTGGCACTAGCAGAGGATGTAAAATAGCTTTGAATGCCACCCTTCTTTTTTGATTTACCCTTCTCTTATGTAGTATCGGAGGGTGCAACATACCCAAAATGATCCCTAAGATCGGTAGAAAGGATAGATGAAGAGCCTTCAATTGAATCCGGAGCATAGGTCCCACGGCCACCCATCATTTCAGCGAGCCTCCTCTTCTTTCTTACTTCTTCCTCTATCTCTTTTTGCCTAGCCTTAGTCTCTTCAAACTTCTTAAAATATTCTTGCATATCAGCTCTAATTTGTCCAATGACATCTAGTGGAACTTCACATGCCTTCACTTGCCCTTTGATGGCAGCCAAGTGTTGTTTAAGTCTGTAAATTCCACCACCCTTAATCAACTTCTTGCAATACTTGCAATACATAGCCCCATCAACAACATCTGCATGGGCCCATGCCAAATCTTTTGCTTTTGGGGCCATTTTGGAATTCAGATAGCCTGAGAGTTGAAACAACAACGAGCATTAATTCCTCAAAAAAAACATAATAAAAAAACAACATTAATTCCTCAAAAAAAAGTCATAATTACTTGCTGTAATGTTTGTTTTCTTCACTTAATTTTTAATATTTATATTTAAGCTTGCTGTAGCCTGTAGGCTGTACCTTTGTAAGCATGGGCATAAGGATAGAGACTCTGGTCATCTACAGAACTGTGGTAGTGAGAGGTACCTTTGTTAACGATTCTCTATGTTAGTTTGGTGATTAATTTATTGCTATTGTCACCTACAGGACTGTCTTTTAATTTGCTATCAGGATTCAGATCTGATTATTTAAATGATCTTCATATGTCTGGGAACAATATAAATTTTGGTATGAGTTGAATAAAATAAATTGTTTTGTCTGAGAATTGTGTGTATTGAAAAAGCATTGTGGAATAAATCTCGAATCACACCATAAACACAGTAAGATAACTCCATACATTAACTCAAACACAGTAAGCTAAAGCAGTTTGTTTGGAAACTAAGTGCTTGGAGTAATAACTAAGTTTGTTCTATGTTGGCTTAGAGACTGGTGAAAACCATTACAAGATCTATATTTATTATTATCTCATTAATTGCTCAATTTTCATCTCTCATCTCCAAACAAACATGAGCAATAGTGAATAGTGACCTAAAGGCTAATACTGGGGTTTAAAGTAATCCAATGTACAAACTTCAAAGCCTATATTGAGCCAGATTTGCAAACTGCCCATATTAAAATTTTAAATTAAAAACAAGTTCAATCCATTTTCTGGTCATGCATACTCCCACTTATATTTTAAAGGTAATTTGATTTTTTAGTTCTGTATATTATTTGTACCTAAACTTTATATGACTGTTAACTACTAGTAATGCTGATTGTTTTAAACTGGAATTTTGATACTGCTGTTTACCTTTTGACAATCAGCTGTTGGTGTAACTTTGTAAGTGACCATAAATATTTCTTGTGGAAATGGCTGCTTACATCATTTGATTTATGCTCATGCTGTTAAACCTTAAAGTGCCGGTTATGTCACTGTCCAATGCAAGCCTGAATGTTGTGATATAGACTTATAGTGCAAACTAGAAGACTGTGGTAATGCTTTATTGCTTGAAGGGGGGACTGTTATGTTGATAATATTAAATAATTGGAGGTTAGTTGCTATTGGCTGCCATTGATCTAATATCTAGGTCCTAAGTTTGTAATACATAAAATAATAAAATTAAAAACCATGTAATAGTAGACTGTAATACTCACTTGTTTGCCACTGTCCACACTGCACAGAGCTGCCCCAGTGCCCACTCCAAAGCTCTTGTTTGCCACTGTCCAGACTCCACAGTGCTGCCCCAGTGCCCACTCCAAAGCTCTGCTAGACTTTAGTGCTGTAACTGTTGTTAGCGCTAGACTATAGTGCTGGAACTCCACAGGTGACAGTCCACAGTGCACACCTCGAAAATACTCCACAGTCCACAGTCACACCTCGAGAATAAAATGAGTCAAGACTCAAACCCCGTCCAGACTCCAACTCCTTGCTCCACGGTTTCAAACTTTCAAGTTTCAAGTTTCAAACAAGACAAAGGTAATGATATCGATCGGTAGTCTTATTTTGTAGTTGTGTTGGGTAGTTAGGTTAGGGAATGGGATGGGTTAGGACCTAGGGTAGGGAATAGGTTAGTTAAAATTTAAAAAATAAAATAAACAAAGTAAAAAATGAAAAAAAATTGACATTTACCAAACCGGACTGCTCAGGCTTGAACTCGGTCGGTTGGACCGGTTAGTTACCGAACCGGGCCGGTTTGGTAACTAATCGGTCCTCGATCCGGTTAACCGACCGGTTTGACCCGGTTTGGTTCCGAACCGGTGAACCGGCCGGTTCCGATTCCGGTTTGGACGATTTTTAATACTATGCTTTTACCTCCCCATCTGCTTCAAAATCTTTTGTGTAATGGTACTTTTAGAAGATTCAAGACAAAAAAGATGATCAATTTCAAAAAATGTTTAAATCCTTGAAATTAGTTACATTGGATTCAAGTAATAACTTGCAACATGTAAAGGCCAATGGAGTTGTTTGTTCCCGTTGAATTTTAGCATTAGCATAAATACTTAAAAATTTGCAGATCAACTTAAAAAACAAATGACAAGTGCGGTAAAAAACAAATTCATCACATCAACACAATATTGGGGAAACCTTCAAAGGACAAAAACCCCAAAAAGCATTAGTATCTCATCTCGTAAATGAGATGACTTAGAAATTCTTCAGAAAGTTCCTCAAACCCCAATCTAGGTTTAACCACAGTTACAGAGAAATTTCTCAGCAAAATTCAGAACAAGGGTTTCAAACCCTAGGTACTCAAATATCCAGATTTGTCTGGAAATAATCAAAACTGTCCAAAACAGTCTGCTAGAATAATTTTCAGATTTGCCTAGAAAACTTTAAATCTACCTAAGAAAACTATTAGATCTGCAAAAGAAATTATCAGATCTGCAAAAGTAATTATTAGATATGCCCAAACAATTATTAGATCTGGCAATTTCAGATCTGCCCAAGCCTGCCCAAAGTCAAAAAACAGATTGCTCAAAAATTATGACAGACAGCCTATAATTAATTTCTGCCTGCCCGGAAATAAAAAATAACTGCTCAGAATTTTATGACAGCTGTCCGCAGATTAATTACAGGTTGCCCAGAAATTTTCCAGACTGCTCGGAATTCACAGATCTGCCCGAATTGCAGACTGTTTGCCCAGTTGTACTGTTGGGCTACCCGATCTGCTGCCCATACTGTTGCCCATCTTTTTTCTGTCCCTTTCCGTCCTTCTTGTCTGCTTGGTGGTTTGTTTTGGCTGCCATGTTGCAGCCCGGTGTTGCCCGACTGCCTTGTGGCAGCTTTGCTGTTGCCCGCAGTCTGTCCTGTGGCCCTATGGGCAGGCCTGTGGTCTTTCGGGTCTGTCAGTTGATAGCCCAAGACCCTAGGGTTTGCACAGCAACTGTTGCAGCAGACTGCTGGCAGCCTGCAGTCCTCACGGTGTTGCCACGGAGGCTACCCGAGGGTTGGCAAGCGGCCAAACCCTCACAGGGTAGCAACCCAAGGGCTGAGCCCTAAAGAACCTGCCCGAAGAAAGATAAGGGCAGCTCATGAAGAGGAGGGTTGCCCGAAACCAATCTCAGCAGCCCATAATTGATGGTGGCTGCTTGCTCGAGAAGATCCCTGCCCGAGAACAGATCTGAAGATGACGTGGAGGAGAGAGAAGCTGTTGTTTGATCAAGAATGAAACCTTAGGTTAGGGTTGACCTTCAAATGGATGATGATTGATTCCCTAGCTAGACTCATCCATGCTAGGGCCCAGGTTAGGGTTGACCTTCAAATGGATGATGATTGATTCCCTAGCTAGACTCATCCATGCTAGGGCACAATCATGAACTTCTTCTTCACCTGTGATATCTTCTGATTTGCAGCGACACCTGTTTGCACAAGTGTGTGTGTGATAATGAGAAGACTTGATCTTATTTTATAGTGTTTAGTCACCTGTAAGTGGACCAAAATGAGGAAAGATAAAAAAATAATATTTTATTCTTTTCCTAATTTCACTTTTACCTTTTTACCAAAAAGGTCCTTTATGTATTTTTGACTTTTACAAAAAAGTCCTTATTTAATTGACTTTCACATGTGGTTCCTTTTCCTGTGATCCTAAAGTCCTTATGTATTTTTGACTTTTGACTTTAGCTTTTTTCCAAGTGCCACTGTGGTCTTCTTGATTCCAAAAGAACATCATCATAAACCAAGAGAGTTACTTATGCTTTTATCACACACTCTATTTAATACCAAGATCAGGTACTAGGGTAACTTAACCAAGGGTAGCTAAGCCTTGGAGAAGTACACACAACCCATAGATCAAGGGTCAAAGTGTCACACATGCCTAGACTCAGTCTAGGGATTATAGTGCCTTCTTGGTAACAGACCAGATGCCTCAGCCATGGGCCGCATAATTTGACCCTAGTTCAAATACTTGGTAACAAACCAAGCACCTCCATTCTCCAAGAGAATGGCTACTCAGAACTAAGTCGAGTCCACTAGTCAAGGTTACTTGGGAGCGGGAAGCAAAATTTTCAGAAGCTTCCGGTTTGGAAGTGTTTTTTATGTAATATATATTTTTAATATATTTTGATGCATATATGCCAACAAATGCTTGTAGAATGTTGAATTAGTTATGGAAAGCATAAAAACATGAAATAAACCATAACATGATAAATCATAATACCATATAACATCATTCATCAACCATCAATGATTCAATCAATTATCATATACTAGTGAATTCGTCAAACATAGGTCCATTATCCATAACATCAAGTTATCAACCTTACAGCTTCATAGTTCGACTTCAAACTTGAAACTTGATTTGCCATGTAATGTTCACAAAATATACCATAATAAATATAAGAGAGTCAATGACTCAAGTTCTCGAATCTCAACAGTGCAGAAACTTGAAAGTACTGTAAACAAGAAAAGACAAGAAAAATAGATTTTATGGATGTTTCCTCTTGCCACGGGAAATTTCTAATTTCTTTTCCCGTGGTCTATGAACAAAGGGAGTGGGATTTTCATCCCCAGTAGCCACCGATGTTGAGCGGCTTGAGCCATGTTACCACCTAAGTTGTACTTAGTGGTTTTTTATCAAGTGAGCCTGGTGAACTGGGC